>JARJDZ010001667.1:0-17250 GCA_030264555.1 Aleochara sp. GC000083
GACGTGTAATCTAGACGCGTTTCATTGCGTTCGCAACTTTTCTTTATCAGTCCTTCGCCGTGCTGCGAGTGTATCGTAACCGTATCATGTGTCGTTTTCACCTTGATTGGCTTTTCCGCTCATGTCAGAGATACGCTGTGCTGACTTATCAAGGTGTTGTTGGCTGTCGAGCAAAATGCATTCAGGTTTCTTCGAATATATACACAGTGTTCATTGTTATCCGACTCATTTGTCAGCCATTATTTTGCGCGGCTTGCAATTTTGAGATAGGGTTTTGGCCAGGTTGGAACGATGAAGAAGTCTGGAAGAAGTTGGCTTGGTAGAGGTACTAGAATGGTTGTTGGAAGGTGGAAAGAAGGAAAGGTGAAGGTGAAATTTGCGGATGATTTATAGACTTTTGTAGATTCCACGAAGTTTATCGGTGTTATTGTTACGTGCAAGAATGTTGATAATGTTACCTGAACATGTAATTATGATTAATTTGATCTGCCAACGTAGGTATTATTCATGCTAGGCTTTAATTGGAATTGAATGGTATTGTGTTCTTGGTGGGATTCATAAGTTATAATCAGAGCTGTTTAAGTTTTTGTTTTTGACCAGAATTGTATCATTGAAAACTCCTTATTCTGTATCTTCTTTATTCTATGATTGAATTCTAATAGATTCTTTGATTTCTTTTAAAACAGGGTTTGAATTAATTATATTTGGTGTTGTTTTCGTTAGATACTATGACAACATTATTATGGATTGAATGACAACACTTTTGTAATGTTGCAAAAATTTAGGGAAAGTTCTAAGGTGAAAAAAATTAAATGCTTTGCAGATTTTGACAATTATGCTAAAATTACCACTTTCTGAACTTTTTCTGAACCTGGTTTTGATTTGATCTTATTATCTGCTTTCTGTTCTTACATGAAATCAGGAATACATATTTCCAAGACTGTTTAAACTTAGAAATAACTTTCCAAGAAATTCTTGACTTGAAATGCAGGAAATCAGAAAAGTTTCAAATTGGAAATTCAGTATAGAAAGAAGAAGAATTTTCAGATCTAGGATGAATCTTGGTAACACGATTGCTGTAACAATCCAGGGCCAAGTTAGAAAAACCAAGAAAGAAGAATTCTAAAATCTTGGTTGTAAAGACACATTCAAGAAATCTAATGAAAAGGAAATCTCTAGAAGAAATTCTTGACTTCAGATGGTCTTTTTTAGCAGATATCGCTTACTTCCTAGACATTGTCCCATTAGACTATGACTTTTCCAACTTTGACAAAGTTTTTCTAATGAAAACACCTTCAATTTTGAAAAACAAGTCACAGACTGTTCAAATCTTCTTCCAAAGTAAATAACCACATTTTACAAGAAAGCAAATGTTAGGAAGTTGGAAGAAAGTTTTGGATAATTGCTTGGACTACAAAATTTGCAACTAAGAATAAGATCATGGCAGCTTTCAAAGAAGTGATTTACCAGATCAAAAATTTGAAATCAAGTTGGCATTCAACTTTCATGACCATTATCAATGCTTGAGGAGTTCTGGCTTCAAACGCAAATGATCGTAGGTGGGAATAGTTGATGCCTTCCTAATTGTGTACACAATTCAGCTTAAACTAGGTGCAATTGACGTGCCCGTTCGTCCGTTGAAGAGAATATGAGGAGTGAAGCATGTGGAGCATTGCTGGCTGTGAAAGATTGGATGCTCCGACCGAGTTCGTGCACGTTGAAAGTTTTATTTTTACACGCATGTTTATACTTTTTTGTCTACCACCTACTGTTACAGTGCACAACTGCACTGACAGATTTACGCCCGCAGTCCAACAGCATCCACAAGAAGCATTCGCTTGTTTGTTTGTGTACACCTCCGGAGCCGAATGTATAAATGTCGCAATTAATATCAAACGAATAGCGCACGACATTAACTAACGATTGCCGCGCAGTAAAGTCTCTTCATGCTGGACGCGAAGAGATTCTCGAAGATTCCAATAAGTCCGCATCACTCGTCGCTGGCCACAATCGGAAGAAGCAGATGTCACAGACATTGACTCTGTCTTGGATCGGGATCACGCCGTGTTCGCTTGACTTAATTCCGCGCGTATTTTTACACCGAACGCGGGTTATAATTATCGGCCGTTTCTCGTTTTGCTATTAAATCGTCTCGGCGATCAAAATACATATAAATATAGGCGAGTGACTTATTTGTATTTCAAACACTGGCTTATGTTATGTTTTAACGCGTCGCTTCTCGTTTTCGTCGGCGTGCAAGTCGTCTTATTTTTTTCTTTCTTCGTGCTTGGTTGATGCGCGAGCAAATTAATTTTTACTTAATGCGATCGCACCGGCTGCCAAATCTACAAATCTACTAGAAAATTGTAGCATTGATTAATTGGATGCTGCATGCCCTGCCGAATGTCACTCTCGATTTTAATCCACTCTGGCAATTAATTATTACGAGCAATAGGAGTTCTCTATTAGGGTTCTATTAAGAGATTCATTTCCGGTCACTTTTGAAAACTTTTTACAAGAAAATCACATTGGTCATAGTCCCAAATCTGAGCGGGATTTAGAAATACCCGAACTTGAAAAATGAGATCCAAAAAATGCAAAATTTTCGCTTTTTTTCGCACTTTTAACTACATATAACTTTTAAACTATTGGACCAATTAAACTAAATTGTAGGTCTTGAAGAGCACTTTCCAAAAATGTATTGGTTTGTGCCCTTTTAGTCATGGGAAGTGCTGAAATCGCGTTCGAAGAAAAAAATTGAAAAAAAGTTTGTAGCGAAAAAAGCGAAATGAAATTCTTAAAATCGCTCGAGTTTTCAAAAATTTTCATATCTCTGAAACTAATGGACCGATTTGGCTGATTCAAAGGGCATTTACTATATTTTGATGAAAAAATAACATTGGTCATGGTCCCGAATCTGCCCGGGACTCAGAAATACCCGAACTTGAAAAATGGGGTCCTAAAGAAGGAAAATTTTCGCTTTTTTTCGCTTCTTTAACTGCGAATAACTTTTAAACTATTGCACAAATTAAACTAAAGTTGGAACCGAATTGTAGGTCTTGATGAACACTTTCCAAAAATGTATTGGTTTGTGCCCTTTTGGCCATGGGAAGCGCAGAAATCGCGTTCGAAGAAAAAAGTTGAAAAAAAAGTTTGTAGCGTAAAAAACGATATGAAATTCTTAAAATCGCTCGAGTTTTCAAAATTTTTCATATCTTCGGAACCAATGGACCGATTCAGATGATTCAAAGGGCATTTACTATATTTTGACGAAAAATTAACATTGGTCATGGTCCCGAATCTCTGTGGGACTCAGAAATACCCAAAATTGTAAAATGGAGTTCTAAAAATGTAAAATTTTCTATTTTTTTTCGCTTCTTTAACTTCGTATAACTTTTAAACGATGCGACCGATTAAACTAAAGTTGGAACCAAATTGTAGGATTTGTGAGCACTTTCCAAAAATGTATGGGTTCATTAATTTAAAACTTGAGGGAAAATACTATCTGTAACATCTGTGACAAATAACTCAACACTCGGAAAAATCTGCATTTCGTAACAATTTGCCAAATTCCATTTGGCACCTGTATGCGTTGTGGGGAATGTCGAAATCGAAAGGCATCAATGATCGTTTCATAATGTGGCAGGAGCACTTTATGCGCTCGCGAAAGATTTACAATGTCGATTTATTTACGAGGATCCTAATCGGTTGTGCTTCCCGCTTGTTGACGGCTTCCCCAACGAGTTCGAGAGGAGTGTTTTCACCACCAGGTGGAAAGCATCGAGCTATCGCTTGTTCCCGTATACAACACGGATACCTTGGGATCGTTTATCTTCCCGTCCGGAAAACCGCACCAGCGGGCGCTCCAACTTCACTCGACTGTTTTCAATTTAAATCGCTTCCAATAAAATCACCTACATGCAGGTTTAACATTTAACTCGTTTCCGATTACTTTCCAACTCTCCACGGATCCAGTTCGCTACCGCAGCTGACGTGGAATGCTGATTTGTTCGCTTTTTATTTGGAAGTTTTCACAGTTTAATGGGTTCATTCGTTTTTATTTCGAGATTATTTGAGGGTATTTGTAAGCAATTTCTTGGACAATTTGGGAAGTTGGAATGGATACTTAAGGTAGGGGTTTCTTCGAGTTCTTCTGGAGGAAGGTTGGGTGTGATGACATGGTTGAACTGCTGAGGACCACATCAAAATTCTATTGGCCACAGACTTCTTGAGATCATATAGGACAATGAAGTTGTAGTTGTTATCAAAACTTTTATAATTCATGATTCGAGGCTGTTTTAAATTATGCCTCTGATGTCTCTGTTATAATTTTGGATATCTGACCAATTCCAGGGCCAGTCTGCACTATAACCTATTAACCATAAGTGGTTGGATATCTCCAAGAAAGTTTTCAGTAGAAATCGTAGATCGTAGATACAAAAAAACGGGTTCTAGGTCATTCAAGGTTAGAGATGGAACCAAGAAGATGGAGCCTCCCTAAAAATAGTACATTTCTTGGGCCAAGTCAGACTACAGATACAAGTTTCTACCCTTTAAGTGGTTGAACATCTCCAAGAAAGTTTTCAAGAGAACCCATAGCTTGTAGTTGCAAAAAACTGGTTCAAGGACATTCAAGGTTAGAGATGGAACCAAGAAGATGGAACCTCCCTAAAAATAGTACATTTCTTAGATAGGATCAGACTACAGACATTGGACATCTCTAAGAAAGTTTTTAGTGAAACTAGTAGCTTACAGATATCAGAAGACAGGTTCTGTTTTACCAAAAGGCTGAAGACTATTTTTTATTATCTTCAAGATCAGAGGTAGAACTAAGACAGCTTAGGTCAGACCCAAACTGGTCTAGGGTTCAATTCTAGTGTGGGATATACAATTTTCAACAAGATACCAAAATGGTTTTGTATCTTGTCTGATTCTACCCCTAGAATTTCAAGAACTTCTCTTATAGGAAGACTAAGACTTCTGGAAATGAAATACCCATTTTTGGAACCCTAGAATATTCTAGGATAATCAAAAAACTTTAAGAAACAACCAACATGCCCTTAGTGTTCTAACTTTGCATATCTGACCTTATGAATAAATCCAGGATCAGTCTACAATCATAAACTTCATCCCATAAATGTTTGGATATCTTCTTTCTAGTTTTCAATAGATCTTGTAGCTTCCAGATAGCAAAAAGTGGTTCTGGAACATCTAAGGAAGGTATTTCTTACCAAAAGGCTGAAGACTACTTTTCTATCACCCTGAAGGTCAGGGGTCAGACACAAAGTGGCCAAAAGTTTCAATTCTAGTTTGACCTCTCTAATTCTGAAGAAGATACCAAAATGGTCTTGTATCATGTCTGATACTAACCTTCAAGTTATAAGAACCTCCTTGGAAGGATGATAACCTAAGCCCTAACAGTACAGAGTACTAAGCCTAAGACTTCCGGAAATTTTTTTGGAAATGAAATACCACTTCCCAGAAACCATGGAACTATCCAAAAAACTTGGAAACCATCTTCAGAACATATAGCTTCAACTCTTTTTGAAAAGGAGTCAACCCGAACCGTTCCTTCTACGAAAACACCACTTTGTATCAAAGCAATCATCAAGGCATCAATGCAAATTGCTTCCTGGTAGAAGATACACCGACGATGTACCTCTTAATTATCAGCATTAACACAACCTGCAGCCCCTCGAGCGCGAAAACGGCTTGTCCGCTCTTCCTCAGCACACGTCCCATCCTCCAGCCACCTTTCCAACCCTCCAACCCGCCATTCGCTTTCACGCGGTCGTTCCGTTGATATTTTCCCCATTTGCACGCGAGCGCATATAATCTTTTCGCAAATGCCGCCCGAGAACAGATTGCTCTCGAGGCTCGCGCCTTTTCCTCACCTTTCCCTGCCACCTCCGGGGCTTCATTTGCATGTCATTACCGGTGTGGGCAACCGTCATCATCGCCACCGCCTCCGACATGTACGCACCTGTGCGCTCTCTTCTCACTTTTCATCTCCGAAGGCGGAAAAGCGGCGCACGGCTTGTAATAAGTCCAACTCCCTCGGCGGGTTGTTACCAACATTCACCCTCGACCATGCAGGTACTCTGGAATTGCCAAGGTGGCACCACTTGACAACCGCCACCGGTGCCGCCACCATCACCCACGCCACCGCCAACAACGGTTCATGCATTATGCATTGGTTATTTTCCTTTATATATTTACGCACGTTTCATCCAACACTCGACATGCTGTTCGCTGTGTTCAAATATAATTTCCCTCTTGTTGGAATTTATGTTGGCGCAAGGCCGGGAACAACTTTTCGCATTTGCTCGGGCATTCTTCCAACGACCAACGCGCCCGATTGTTGATTAATTTATCGATTTTCTTTCCGCAAATCGGGACATGATAATACAATGTCTGTCATTTTACAAGCGATTGCTCCAGTTCAATTTTTGCCATTTGCAAAATGGGTTATTGCGTTCAAATTGTTAAAGTTTCCTCTTTTTATGATGCATCATGATGCACGTTTGCAAACAATGAGATCAATCCTTGCATCAATTTGATCTCTATCTTAGAAGTTTCCGAATTTATTTTCGCCATGAAGGCGATTCCAAATTTACTACTGAATTTTGGTTCATGGTTTTAGAAAAGAAATCTTGAGGTACTCATCCCAAAAAAAAACTTGTCGAATCTCATCAACAGATTCGCAACCCAAGACCAAGACCTGAATCCACTTACAGAGGAGCCCCAAGCAGCAGCCATCACTGTTCATTAGGCAAACTTCCGGAAACTCAGGAGTCAACTTCTAATCTAATAGAACCATCCACTCATTAACTGCTCTTATCTCGTGCATCTAACGCGTTTTTAAACGATCCCTCATCTCGTAACGACAACCTCCTGTATAGACTCAAGGTGGCAGAAACGTGGCCGGAAGTGGGCCGACAAAGAAGTTATTTCCTCTCCTTGGAGTAACGTTGTTACGTGCAGCCGTGAAGCTGAAAGGTGCAAACCAGAAAACGCAGAGAGGTCTCCTCGAGGGGTCAGTCTCTTCTGGGACGGAGGAGGAGGAGGAAGAGGAAAGGTTCTTAATTAAAGAGCCGAGAGTTGCCATAGCTACTAATAGTTGACCTGTGTGGACCTAGTGCAAAAGGGTAAACACCGACTCATTACTTGGACCGGACGGAAGTCTAAACTTCATGTTATACACCCTAAAGACCAGAAAGGTCCTTTGCACTTTAGCCACCTCAGGTACTGCACCCCACAACACTTGGGGCGCTGATACAGCTGCTGACGTGGCAGTGCAGCCCACCGGAGTTGCTACACGAAGGAAAGAAGGAAAAATGTATTTCGTTGGAATTACAATCTGGAATATAAATATCAGAGTTGTTTTCTAATCCGTCACGTCTGCTGCGAAACAATGCTAATCGCGGGGATTACGGGGAGGAGGGTGTTTGATTTAAATTTAGAACACTCCTCGTTGACATGCCGCCAGCACAGATGAAGTGTGGGCAGTCGGGGGAAAAAAATAACAGAGGAGGCGAAAAACGACCGACTGAGGTTTATCCAACGGGAACAACGGATGGTTGGGTGTACACACGTGAGGAACACGGTGTGTAATGAAAATGGGATTCGTGTAATCACGACCATGGCGGACGTGGGGGCGGCAGAAGAGATGCGTGCGTGGAGGTGTGGGGAGGAGGGCGCGCGGGTGGCGAACACGTGCTGCCAGCTGCGGCCGGTGCTTAATGAAAATCTGAGGAGGATATGGTGAAGTAATGGAGGCGGCGGAGGGTGCGGCTGACAATGTGCCTCCGTATTGCCGCCTCCGTGCGTTGGCGTTGGCGACACGGCATGCTGGACGACGCTGCTGCGGTCAGCGTCGGATGGCTCGGCGATGGCGGCTGATGTTGCTGGGGTCGGAGGACGGGGGTGGCGCAGGTGTAAGCTTAGATAAGGCCGTCGACGAATTGACGTTTCTCGTTTGGTGAGGCAAAAATTCAGGAGGTTTGGATTTGGGGGTTTATTGATGGGGATATTGAGGAAGTGAAGGCGTAGTACCAGTAGTAGTCAGTAATTATGTCAGGTGTTAAGCAGAAGACTATGGGGATGACCATTAGATGGTCCCAGATTTTTACCAGAAGTTTTTTGTCTTTAAGGTTTAAGAGACTTTTGATCAGTCCAAATGTTTTCAGGTTAGTTTCTCATTTAGGCTTAACAGTCCTAGTTGCAAGGTCTTTCTGAGGTTAGGGCAGTATCAGTAGCAATGTTACGGAAGAAACCTTAAGAACATTTCTAAAGTCTAAGGCTTTCTACTAATCGTAAGTAATTTGTGGTACTATACAGTAGGAGACCTGGGTTCCAAAGTTTTGGACCTCTGGAAGGTTCAATATTCAACAATGGGGAGTCCTTAGTGAGATCTTCAAGAGTGTGGTCTTAGACTCTATCTCGACCTAAGATATTTAATTCCTTTGAAGGTCTACAATATAACATTTGATTACTATGACAACCAGAACTACCACAGGGTCTAAAGATCCTCCTGTCCTCTTTTAGATTCCATTGTTGACCTCTTGGGCACTCTACTTCCAAGGAGACTGTCGAGGGTTTAGTAACTGTAGTCCCATAAGGATTTTGGACAGTCCCATTTTCAAATAGCTGATCATTAATCTTGTCTTTTTCCCAAATAGTGTGGTTGACCATTTTATCACTCAGTGTGATGTACTCTATAGTTTTAGAAAGACTGTTAGGGTCTTGGAAATTGCTATCCCTAAAAAGCTGAGGTTTTCTTCCAAGGGTTCAACTATTGGATTACATTATAACTAGCAGTTTCTCTTGTCTTTTCTTAAGATGGAATTGTTGACCACTTGGGACCTTACTCTCTTACCAAGGTACCAGAAGAATCCATAGTTCTAGAAAGGCCAAGGTCTTTGGTTCTTGTCAATTACAGTCTGCAAGAAGTCTTCTTCTAAAAGTCCCATGGTCTTTGCTTGAGATGGCATTGGTGATTCATTGGAAACCCATTCTTTTGACGAAGGTATCTTAAACTAGAAGTTCTAGGTCAGAGCCTTTGGGGCTTACGAGTCCAAAAAGCCCAAAAGAAGCATGAGGTCTTCTTCTGTATCATACAATTAGCAGATTCTTTTAGTCTTTCTTTAGATGGCATAGTTGACCTTAGTTTAGAAGAATTCATAGTTCTAGAAAGGTCCAAGCATTTAAGGTTTCCCAGTCCAGAAGAAACATGAGGTCTTCTTCTGAAGCTTCACCTATCTCAATATTGTACCTACTGTTTCTACTATCTGAAGAATTCCAAAGTTCCAGAAAGGTAAGAGTCTCTAGGGCTACTCAACTGCAGTCCTGAAGCAGTTTTCTGAAGGTTCAATTATCAAACCATTACAGATACTACCAATTCCTTACCAATCTTAGTACCTTTTTGGGAGGTACAATAAGACAATCAATACAACCCTAATATAACCTACAACTCTTTTCATTTGTAAACTCTTATCAACCTTCCAAATTCCCCAAAAACAGTTGTCCCAACTTCCTCCTCCTAGAAACCCTGCAACGACGCCCCAAGCCAACCACCAAAAAACGACGAACCAAACAGAATCAACATTTTTATTAAATGTGCACTCCGATGGTTCTGATATTGCGACCCGTGATTGAAAATTACGCTGCCTTCCCGATGCAGTTTCGATTTTATTATTATGCCATCACAATACCGAATGTTTCCACAGCTCCCAGTCGACTGTAAGCGCCCTCTTTCAAGCCCCCATTTTGGCCAGCATCCTCTGTACATGCGGTGGCGGTGCATTTATGGCTGTCCCGATGTGCGAATATTATGCAATGAAGCTGGAACGTCGACATCGTCGTCGTCGTCGTCGGCGGCGGCGTCGTTGTCGTTCATGCATTAAATGCAAGAAGTCATTTCAATGCACGTATCAGCTCATTGCACCTTGCACCGCGCGCGATCAAACATCGCGAATGGACTTTCCCTACTTAACAACTCAATAACTGCTGCTCGCGTTTTCTTCGCCGCACCGAATAAATGTAAATTACCACCGGGGGCGGCGGCGGGCGCAAACATGTATGACTTCCGTTACGACATCGTTTACTCGTTTCGCCTCCATTCCGCTCGCTGGGGGCCCTTTTTTGTGCTTGTTGCTCGGAAGGTTCAGAATGGGCATGTTATGCCTACCTGAATAAGCAAAGTGGAAAAATAAGGTTGTGTACTTTTTAGATGGTTTCCATAATGTTGACTCTAAGGTCCATAAGGAATTTTTACTTTACTAGAGGTCCTAACGTAACCCCTTAATGATTTCAGAACCAGTTTAGGCTTCAGCTAGTTTTTTGGAACCAGAAATCAGAAACAACACGAGAACACCTGTCTTTCAAATGTTTGAAAAAGAAGGTTGCCTATAGTCAACACCATGACCTAAATTTTGATCTCGTTGTATTCTGGGATCAACCTTAGAAAATGACCTGACCTCATCTAAATATCAAGGTACTGTTAACATTATGAAGTCAGGGCTGATTCCAGTGGTCACAAACCAAGCCTGTTCTCAAGACCTTTTTATTCTAGAACCTCTCGAAGGTTTTCTATTTGTTGGTAGTCCATATCATGTGAAGTCCAAGACCAAGGGTTTGACCAATCTTCAATTTTAACCATAATAGGCCGAGTCTCAATTCTTCCTTAGTTACCCATTACTTGTGACCCTTTTTGGGCACCTTGGTTCTGCAAAACTGGATGCACCTTTGGATAAAGGCTGAATCTTCGAATGATACCAAAGAGTTGACATTGTAGAAACTTCAAATTTCTTACAGTTGTTCTGTAACACATTCTCAGATTCTGAAGAGATCAATACTCATGTCTTTTGTTAATTAATTGTTCATAAAGAGGGTGTAGTAATTCAAGAATGAGTATCCAGTGTACATTTATTGTTGCTGAAATGAGATAATTTGATACCAAACTGTGGGTTTGATGCGGATTAGATGACATTTAATAAGAACCGTGCACACTTAAAAATACATAAATAGAATAAACGTACGACAACAAGATAATAAAACAATTTTCGGACAATGTGAAAACCCGGTGGCATTTTGACGACGCTATTTTTTTCTTCTGCACATCTCCACTAAACTATCAGAAAATATATGCACAGGTGCGTGGATTTACAGCTTTCGACGCGTATGGGCGGTTATTTTAAGCCTTCGAACCACGGACGTCAAATATAGGCGCGAATGAGGCACACAAATGCACCGACATTAAAACTACATTGTAGATGGTCGAACGTGAATCAGTAATTCGCGGGATTCGAGCCGACGGGCGGCGGCCATAAACCATCACCATCACCAACACAAAATAATTGACATAGGTACATTTGCCAAAAGTGCAGAAATACCATCCTGTTGCATGCTTCCATGTAGATCAATTGAAAAACCGTCTTTGTCGCCCTAAGAACCGCCCCTCGAGAACGCTATAAAGATTTGCGTCACATTCCGCCGCCAGCTTCCATTTCACTTTGCATCGGGGTTAATTTAATAGATTAATTTAGTAAGTGTATGTTGGCGACGGAGGCGGCGGAGGCGGTTGAAGACGGCGGTGTGGTGTGGTGATGGTGCAGAGGTAACAAGTAAGCTAATTTTCCCATCCGTAAAGAACGCGCGAGGTCTGGCAGCGAACTTAACGTTCCGCAACGATTACTTATGCTCTTAAGCAACAAGCCACCGCCGCCACAGCCGCCGCCGCCGCAGAACGCGAACATGTACGTATTTCTTACCTCTCCGCATTCGCAACTTCTTAATAACTTTAATTTCGCCGTGTAATGCTGCGCCTTTCGTACATGCGCAATTAGCAAACAAGCAATTAAAATTCGAGTGAATTACTCCCATCGTGCATGTTCCAACGTAAATAGACTGCCATCAATTGCCAAATTACCTAAAGTTCTTCAGGACGTAAGCCTCGAGTAAGGATTACCTTCATTCGTTTGGTTTTCTGGATTCCGGGTTTGGTAGAATTATCAGTAAGAGGTTTCATGTTAAGAAAAACCCTTTGGAGTAGATAGTTCTAAAAGTTGACATCATAGGGTAGTATAAGATTACCAAAGAACCAGAAGAACTGGAGGACGTAAGCCTCGAGTAAGGATTACCATCAGAGTAAGGTTTTTCGGGTTCTGAGTTTGATAGAATTATCAGTAAGATGTTCCATGTTAAGAAAAACTCTTTGTAGTCAGTTGTCCTAAGTTTTGACATCATAGGGTAATGTCTCACGTCCCAAATTACAAGAAGAACTTGAGGACCTAAGCCTCGAGTAAGGATTACCATCAGGGTCAGGTTTTTTGGGTTTTGGGTTTCGTAAAACTGTCAGTAAGAGATTCAATGTTAAGTAAAACTCTTTGTAGTAGGAAGTCCTAAAATTTGACATCATTGGGTAGTATCTTAGGTCTCAAATTACCGGAAGAACTTGAGGAACAGAAGAACTTGTATGGATTACCTTCACTGGTTAGATTTTTGGATTCTGGGTGTCGTAGAATTATCAGTAAGAGGTTCCATGTTAAGAAAAGCTCTTTGTAGTAGATACTCCCAAAATTTGACTCATAGGAGAGTATCCTATGTCCCAAATTACCAGAAGAACTTGAGGACGTAAGTCTCGAGTAAGGTCAGAGTTAGGTTCTTTGAATTCTGGGTTTGATAGAACTATCAGTAAAAGGTTCCATGTTAAGAAAAACTCTTTGTAGTAGGTAATCCAAAATTTGACATCATAGGGTAGTAGCCTATAACCCATCTTAGACCATCTTCACGAGTGAAGATTCCTAAATCAGTTACAACTCCTTTTTAACAAAGAGTATTTGTTGGAAACTGTTAGCCAATATCCATAATAGTATCTGATTGAAGCTAAAGCTTTTGTAAACCTTTGGAAGCCTTTAGAAACCTTTGGAAACCTTTGGGAACCTTTGGAAACCTTTAGGAACCTTTGGAAACCTTTGGGAACCTTTGGAAACCTTTAGGAACCTTTGAAAACCTTTGGACTACTATTTTATTTCTGGGTTGAACCAAATTTGGTATCATCAACCACTAAATAATCAACATCAGACACCAAAAAGAATACTGGATTCTGAAGTATGATCAGATATCCCTTTTGTTATGGTACTTCAGCCTTTATACTTTAGGTATATCCTCATGATGATCAGTACATCAATTTGAAAAAATCCATCCGGTAAATGATGAGAAACATTTATATGCGAACCAATCAAATGTTTATACAAACCAAACACACACACTACGAAAGTGTAAAATAGGACAAAGTCTACATTTTCATAATAACGAACCGTTTCGTTTGGTTGCGTTATGAATGATACCATTTCTTCACATGCTCCTCAAACGGCCATCACCATACTCTAGTTTATTATTCATCACAATCTATAATTGGCGTCAGTGCACCAAAGGTGCTTCGTCTTTATAACCAAAGGTTATCTCGGCCATTATCAGCAATAAAGTGCGCCTGTTTTCTGTTTTTAGTTGAGTGGATTCCTTGTTTTCTCTGAAAATGGTTACACATATTCAATCAAGGCGCGCGATATTATAGGCAGGCATTACCATTATTATTATTATGATGATGAATCCACATTCGAAAAGCACCATACAAGGTCTTCCAATATCCAACCGTCATCTGATCGGACATTTTGTCAAAGTGACTGAATAGGAGTACTCTGTATGAGTACGAATGATTAATTAGAGAGAAAAATGAGCATGAATTACGTACCGACATGAGTCGGTGGCCTTTAGCCATCTACAAAGTGTTACAATACAAATACAAGAAATTGCTGAAATTGAAATTTCCTTGTAACGACAAAATGGCGCACAATGATATGGCAATTTGTGAGCTTCAATTTGAGGTTAGCGTCAATTTAAGGCAAGGAAACTGGAAAATTGAAATGATGGGTGAATGAAAGTAAGACAGGTTTTTATGGATGTATGGCCAATGGCTTGACGCTTCAAGGTTAAATTAATCAAGCGAAGTGGATAAACTTGTTTATTGGTGGCCGTGTACACGAATGCGTTCAGTGTTTTAATGGCCGCTCTTTCCATGGCTCCTGCACGGGTTTCAATCAATGATGGACGTCAATGATCCGAAATTCATAGGTGCAAGCAAGACCCACAAATTCCTTATCCGAAAACAGACGCCAAGTTGTTATTAAACATCAGCTTCATTCACATCATTGCCGAACTGAACTGTTTCCTGTTAGATAAAAACCGTGCGCGCTCTTATCAGCTCGAAATTAAAACGCACGCACCATACGGATTCGTGTATACAAGGCGTTCACGAATACGACCGCCATGATGACTCGAATTAGCCATCTGCAGACTATCTAGAAGGTTGGAGTGGTGTGGTCTTGGGAGGATGAAGCGCAGACCTGTGTTTACCCAGTGGGAAGTGCACTCATTGTCGAGTTGAACGCGAAACCTTCCAGCAACCATCCGGAAGAGTTGGATGGTGTAAGAGTTAAGTGAAACTTTCCGGCTTATACACTTATTATTGGGCTCAAACCGCATGTGAGCCCATCCCGAGTGTGTTCAGGTGGACGAATATGCGAGATTTCGAGCGCGAGGTGGATGGGTTTCAATTAACCGCCTCCCTCGAAGAGCTCATGATAACCCGAGCACCACGAGATCAAGACCTTTCCATCCGCTCGTATAGATTGCCCCACTGTAGTGCCCCATACGGCCTGCAAATTTGCCATCCGGAGTTGAAATATAATATAATCTCGGTGGCTTGCGTGGAGGAGATGGGAGGTGGTGGTTCTTCGGCGGTAATAAAGACGCTGGCGACGAGGAGGAGGTCGTGGATGTCGGAACAGTGGAGTTAATTGAGATACTGTTAACAGCGGGATTTCAACTCGTACTCGACTCGAATTATCTCTTCCTTCGCTTCCTGCGCACTTTTGCCATCAAGGTATTCAATTACCTTGGGTTTCTTGGGCACATGCTGGGTTCTCGTGGAGTGGGTTCGCTTTGTGGTTCCAGTAGGTTCGTGTGCGTATGAGGATAGCGAAGATGTCCAGGCACATCTATCAACTGGATTGACGGCTGGGGTGCTGCAAAGATTGACCTAAATGCTATTTACGAACATGTCAAGTGGTCTGGGTTTTCGTTAGGTAAACATCGAAGCAAATATATTTCCTGAACGCATTTTTCTCAAAGGATTCATTCTAACCTTTTTAGGTTTTGAATTCTTCTTCACTTTTCGATGAAAATTTCAATTAAGTTTTAGTTTAGAAGACCTTGAGGATTGAAAGGCTGTAGCCTTTTAAGGAGGTGCTCATTCTGACTATTTCTTTCCAGAATTGTAAAGATCCTTTGTAAATAATGAGTATCATTTTTGGATTTTCTAAAACCTACAAAGTTCCAAGTCAGTGTTCTGGAACTAGAAGAACTCAGCAAGCTCTGAAGAAGTTTGTTATAGAAGATTGATTTGAATGGCCAAATTCAAGACTTTCAGAGATACTGGAAGCTTTTTTACTCGGAGCTGTTCTTAATTTGGTTCCTGGATTGTTGTCCCTAAAGGATTCCAGCAAATATTTAAAAATTAGATAACTTAGATAAACAATAGAAATAAATTTTAGGTACATGACCATTGCCACACTAGATGGTTCTAGTTTGAAGCCCTTTCAGAGCCCTATGATCTAAACTTGAAGAGGACAATGCCAATGGGTTAGAACAAATATTTGATGATCAGATTATCTTTAGAACTCCAACTGGAACATCAGAAAAGAAGTTTAGTCATTTGGGACCACCATGTCATAAGAAGACCTCATGGTTCTAGGACTACACCTTCGAAGGTGTGTTACCTTTTGTCTTATCTTTCTCTGTTAGAGTTCTTTAGTCTAAATCTGGATATGTTCGTAACCTTGTTCGGAAACAATAAAAAGGGATCTTAGAAAATCTTTCAAAACTTGAAAATTATCACATCAGGTTGGTTCTAGATTGAATCTACTTTAGAGTTCTGTGACCCAAACTTGAAGAGGACAATACCAAGAGGTTAGAACAAACCTTTGACGATAAGATTACCTTTAAAACTCCAACTGGAATATCCGAAAGAAAATTCGGTCATTTGGGACCACCATGTCATAGGAAGACCTCATGGTCCTAGGGCTACACCTTCGAAGGTGTGTTACCTTTTGTCTTATCTTTCTCTTTTAGAATTCTTTCACCTAAAACTAGATGTATTCTTAACCTCAACCAGAGACAATAAAAAAGAATCTTTGAAAATTTGAAAATTCTTTTCAGGTTGGTTCTAGGTTGAAAGTATTTTAGAGTCCTGTGACCCAAACTTGAATAGGGCAATACCAATAGGTTGGAACAAACCTTTGATGATCAGATTACCTTTAGAACTCCAACTGGAACATCAGAAAGGAAGTTTAGTCATTTTGGACCACCATGTCATAAGAAGACCTCATGGTTCTAGGACTACACCTTCGAAGGTGTGTTACCTTTTGTCTTATCTTTCTCTTTTAGAATTCTTTTACTTAAACCTAGATATGTTCTTAACCTCGATCAGAGACGAGAGAAAAGGATCTTTGAAAATTTGAAAATCGTCACATCAGGTTGGTTCCAGATTGAGGCTATTTTAGTATTCTGTGACCCAAATTTGAAGAGGGCAATACCTATAGGTTAGAACCAACCTTTCATGTTCAGATTACCTTTAAAACTTTAACTGGAACATCAGAAACCAATTTTGGCCATTTGGGACTATCATGTCACATCAAGACCTCATGGTTCTAGGACCTCATTTTCGAGGCTATGTTACTTTTTGACCTTTAGATATTTGGATATCCATCTTACAAAATGTTGAGAACCCTTTGGTCCAAGAACAACAGAACTGAACTTCTGTCATTTACCTCAGGGTTCCAAGACTACAGCTTCGATGATCTCTTGTTATCCTAGAACCTTGTACCATCTCGAGTATCATTTCTGAAGTTAAGTCCAAACTCCATTCTAAATTTAAGTGCAGAGTCCCTGACTTGAAACCTTCCTATTACCTTATTCGCACAAGCAGGCAGAAATTGAAAATAGATTTCACCAACGCAGCAAACGAAGCGCGAAAAAAGCCGCGCCAAATACTAATAATGCAGACATTCGGAAGGCTGTTCGGCGGAGAAATACGTGTTGCGGCCAGAAGCCATCGTAAATTGTGCGCGTCTCTCTTCCGCGAGTGCGCGTCGGAAGGGCGATAAATTAAAATTTAAACGGTCCGCACAC
>JARJDZ010001669.1:0-41347 GCA_030264555.1 Aleochara sp. GC000083
GTCCCATTACTTTTCGAGTTATGCAACATTAAAGATTGTTGCCATTTTTGCAAATTTTACAAAGGCTATAGTCTTTGGTACATTTTTGCACATTTTCAAAAAAGTTCCAGAATTTTCAGGAAATTGTTGCTAGAAACATTTAGCACCTAATTCTGAATGAAACGCAAAAAAATTCAGTCAAAAAGTCCCATTACTTTTAGAGTTATTCAACTATAAATATTGTTGCAATTTTTGCAAATTTTTCAAAGACTATAATCAGCATTCATCCAACATAAAATCATGTTAAATCTAGTTCGAAAATTAGCAAAGACTATAGTCTTGGTACTGATTTTCGAGAAATTTATGGGTTCGGAAATGAGCAAAGACTATAGTCTTGGTACTGATTTTCGAGAAATTTATGGGCTCGAAAATAAGCAAAGACTATAGTCTTGATACTTATTTTTGAGAAATTTATGGGCTCGAAATAATAAGCAAAGACTATAGTCTTGGTACTGATTTTCAAGAAATTTATGGGCTCGGAAATGAGCAAAGACTATAGTCTTGGTACTGACTTTCAACAATTTAACTGGCTTGAAAATGAGTACAGACTATAGTCTTTGTACTGATTTTCAACAATTTTACTGGCTCAAAAATGAGCAAAGACTATATATAGTCTTGGTACAGATATTCGACAAATATATGAGCATGAAAATAAGCAAGGACTAAAGTCTCGAACAATAAATAAAGACTTTATAATAAAGGATACAACTAGATGTTTCATTCACATTTTGCACTTACAGGAATATTTATACAAGACCACTAGACCTGCATCCATCCATCTGTTTCCTCTAACATGTGGCAGACCCAAAATACTAGTCGGTTCTATAACAATAAAAATAATGAAAGTTTATTCTACATTGCCTACCATGAAAACATGCAACACATGATGATAGCAAGAAAATGGCGTCTCTGATTTCAAGAAGTCATAATTCAATTAACGAGGTACTACTGTAGGAAGTGATAATCGAGGAGGGAATAAAGTGTCATTTTATTCCCGCGGTTTGAAACTTAGCTAAGAGGATCATAAAACCATACATCAGCGGGCTGACTATACACGAAGGGAATAAAGTCTCTACTTTACTCCCTCGGGAGTAAAGACTCAGCTTTACTCTCGCGGTTTGAAACTTGGCTAATATGTGATCATATAAACCAATCATCAGCAGACCGACTATACAGGGGGAATAAAATGGTACTTTACCCCCGCCACGTTTTTTTCAGTTTCCAGCACGGAAATAACCAAGCAAAAATCGACAATGTAAAGAAAACATGAAGGAAACAGAAGAATTAAATAAATTTATTATATATTAATTTAATAATAAGGGAAACCAAACAAAAAACAGAAGACAAGACAGCTACAAGTTGCCAAGGACCACATCATATACATTAAAATGCTACACTACAAAAATGGTTTATACGATACCAAATAAAGATGCTACAGAAATACACACCATCAATTTAATACTATTTCCATCTGTAACAATATAAATAATGAATTATCTATTCAATAAAAACCATAAATTTGTTCATATTTGACTATACAGAAAAGAATTGTATAGATTACCTTAAGCATCAGCCATTTTTTAAATACAACAGTTTCTCCATCATACAATGACAACTCTAGGCATACTCATAGATGCTGCAAAAATAAAAAGGCATATATGAATATATTGAATAAATATACAAGAATAAATTGTTTACAAAATACCTTAATAATTGCAAATTTCCCTGCCGACGCACTAGCTCCTCCGTCATACAATGACGTCTCTAGCCATACTCACAGATGCTGCAAAAATAAAAATGATAGGCCATGCATTCACATATTGAATATGAGATTTACAAAATACCTTAATAATTGGAGCAAAGTGTCCACCGCTGCCCGAATGTCGTCCGTCAGGCAATGGCGGCTCTTGCCATGCTCGCAAAAGCTACAAAAATAAAAATAATAAGACATGTGTTCACATATCGAATATTCATGAATAAATTCTTTACAAAATACCTTAATAATTGGAGTAAAGTGTCCACCGCTGCCCGAATGTCGTCCGTCAGGCAATGGCGGCTCTTGCCATGCTCGCAAAAGCTGCAAAAATAAAAATAATAAGACATGTGTTCACCTATTGAATGAGAATAAATTGCTTACAAAATACCTTAATAATTGGAGCGAAGTGTCCACCGCTGCCCGAAGGTCCTCCGTCATACAATGACGACTCCGTCCATACTCACAGATGCTGCAAAAATAAAAATAATAAGACATGCGGAAGTTCCTGCAACATGCAAAATGTCCTATGTTTATGGAAGTTCCTTCAACATGTAATGAAGAATCCAACTGTACCAGCAGATTCAGCAATAACAAATAGAATGTTATCTGTTCACATATTGAATATATAGGAATGAATTATTGATACAATCCATATAGAAACCAATGCCAAATGTCCTATGTTCATGGAAGGTCTTTCAACATGCAATGAAGGCTCAAACTCTACTAGCAGTTTCTGCAGTAATAAATAAGTTACCTGTTCACATATTGAATATATTGGAATTAAATATTGATACAATACCTTTAACACCAACAGCCATCAATCACAGCCACATCAACAGCCACAAATCACTTGGAAACCATTGCTAAATGTCCTATATGGGACATATATTGTTGCACATTTCTTTAACATTGTTACAGTTGAAAAACAAAAAAAAAATATCTAAATTAAGGCACAATGTGTTACAACACTCCCCTTGTTTCATGAACTCCATTATGCATCAGGGATCCATTCTACCACTGATGAACACATTTTGTACTTAGAATAAAACAATGTAATTCTTATTAGAGCACTTTTATACATATCTAAACTATGATGCAATATGATGCAACACACACCTGCCTTCTTGTACTCCACTTAGCACCTGGAACATCCATGTCACACTCTGAAATAAAATTATGTAATTTTTAATAAAGCACTTCCATAGATATGTAAACTATGATGCAATATGGTACAACACTCACCTTATTTTTTGTACTGCATGATGCACCAGGTATCCATATTACTATGGGACTATGGGACTTTTAGGTGTTGTTTCAAAATATTCACTGCTTTCTCAGGATCCTCAAACATCTAGTGCAGTCTCCATAAATACATAATTCAATTACAAGCCCAATTATGAGATATATTCACCCATTACATAAAACGCCAACAATGGTACAAATATATATTTCTACCATGACACCAACGTGCAGTAGAAATGGCGTTGTTTCAAATGTCACATACAAAACACATATGTCAACTCCTTGAATTACAGTGGTACCTCGAGATTTGCGGAGGGAGTAAATGGTTACTTTACTCCTGTGGTTTTAAACTTAACTAACAGGTGGTCATAAAATCCAACTTTCACCCAAGCTACTATACATCAAGGGAGTAAAAAGCTATTTTACGACCGGCACTGAATTAGATTATTAATTCAATATTAAAAAGTACCAAACAAGAAAGAAAAGGTACATCAGAAGACACCACAGCTACAAATTGTCCAAGTCCACACCACAATATGTAAACACTACACTAATTATTATTTGATATCATATAAACACAATGCAATTTTCTGTGATATAAAGCTGCACAGAAATGTTTGAACAGCAGTTTGAAAATCAGTAATACTATAAAGAAAAATTCATTCAATAAGAACAATGAGTTATTTGTTTACATAAGCCGCTTTTGATTTGAAAATAACTGCTTCTAATTGAAGCCATAGTGTTTTAATTTTTAGATAGAAGCAGTTAGGCACAAGCAGGTGGTTTCCAAAGCAGTTCTAGTCTATTACTTTTGAATTGCTTCAGGCAAATTGAAAGATATTTTTATTTGACAACTGCTTTTGAAGTGCTTTGTACTACATAATGTCCTATATTGATAGAACTTCTGCCAACATGTGACAAACACTCCATTTACACTACTTGCATATTCTGTAATAATAAATAGAATAAGTTATCTGTTCACATATTATATAATTAGTAATGAACTGTTTATACAATACCTTAATCAGCCACGTCATTACACACATCATATAGCAATGCAAAATGTCCTGTGAATGTTGAAGTAACTCCAAGACTGATAAAGACTGCTTTCAGTACAAGATCAATGAATTGCTGTGCCACACAATATAATAAGTGCTATAAAAATTCAATGATATTGGCACAGTTAAAGCATCTACTAATTTTTTTTAAATCATTGTTATTAGCTATTTAAAAGAAGCACTATTTATTTCACTTATATGATTGTACAGATAGACAAATGAAAAAATATTAAACACATTACCAGAAAATCAATTGTAAGTTTTCTTTAAACTATGCTCATGGGATTTTCGATGCAAATCGTGCATTTTAGAAATTTGATCCAAATGGCCAGTTATTTTCGATGTCTGCCGATCAATCCACTGTAGCGAATCCATATGAGCATTTAAAATTCTCCGAATTTGAGTAATCTTAAAGAAGCCCAATTAATAAAGTGAAATCTAAACTACTGCATGTATTGATAAATTGTATACATACCGGATTAGAATTTTCTTGGTTTTTATTGGTTTCATTCAATTGCTCAATTATTTCTTTTAAATCTTCTGACATCTGTTTCATTTGTGTATCCATATTTTCAGCCAATTGATAAGTTTGCAAGCGGTCCACATCAGTTAGAGGAATATCATTCAAATCTCTCTCAAGAGGTGTTATCAAGTCTTCAAGTTCTTTTTGTTGTGCAAGAACAAAGTCTAGCTCTTGATCAAGTTGTTGTTGTTGCTGTTTAACACGTTCAATTCCGCTGTTTAATGACAAGACTTTCTCGCCATTTGAAACCAAAATGCGATCCCATGCATTCAGCTGCTTGGCTTGATTACTAAATAGTTTCCCTTGTTCCTCCAGATCTACAGTCCACTTGTTAATTGCATCCACTAGTTGACCAAATGTCATATTTGGAGATGTGGTCAAAGAAGCTGTAGTGGCTGGAATGGCAGATCTGTAATATTTTGAATTAGATGTGTGATTTGGAACAGTGTAATCAAAGTAGCAGCAAAGTATTACTTACCCTAATGTGGCAACTGCTGAAACTGGAGTTGACAATAATATGTTTGAACTTGGAGCTGATGTTTTGGCTGCTCCACCCAAAGAGAATGAAAGGCTAGTTGTGGATGGTACTGGGGCAGCTGATGCAGTGGTAGTTACAGCAGGGCCACCAAAAGAGAATGCTGAAGATACAGTTGTACCAGTGCCAAATGATAATGTTGGTGCAATTGATGCTGGTGCAGTTGTACTGCTGGCACTTGTTAAACTGAACCCAGTTGCAGCAGTGCTCTTGCTTCCAAATGCTAATGTTGGTGTTGCAGATGCTGCAGGAGTTGCACTTACACCATGAGTCAATAGCAATCCAGTTGTTGAAGTTGTTGCTGCAGTGGTTTTAGATGCACCCAATAATCCAAAAGTTGGTGGAGCATTTGCTCCACTACCTGTTAAATTCAAAATCTGTGTGGTACTTGGTCTAGATCCCAGAGTGAATGTTGTTGATCCAAGTCCTAATGATGTGGCTGATGTAGCAGGAGCAGCACTGCCCAAAAGAGTTCCACTTGCAGATGATGCAGCAGGTGGCATTGCAGCACCACCAAATGTAAGTGTTAAACCACCAGTGGAAAACCCTCCTGCAGTAGTAGCAGCACTTGCTGGTGTACTTGAAGGTGTATCAAAAGTCAATCTAAAGCCTTGTTCTGCTTTACTGTCACCAGCACCACCAGCACCAGTCCCATCTAAATCACAATCAATTGAAGAAAATGTTTTTCATTTATAATGTTGTATCTTTACCTGGCTTGGGGGTTCCAAAATTTAATGACATCGTTGAATGTTGAAATTCACTAATTCTTTAAAAATATTCGTAAATATCAGATACACGATCACAAATGAAAACCGCGGAAACGAGATTATATTTGAGGTTAACAAACCAAACCGTCATAAAAATCCATGGAGGGAGAAATATTTGGCGTTAAAATGACCCTCAAAAATTGATGCGAACAAAATAGATTAATTTTGAGTAGTTACACCGTTACATGAACAAGAATATAAACATTCATATTTTAATATCATGACATCTTTTCGTTTTCTCTGCCTACTTGTGAAAATCATTTCTGAAAACGAACTGTTCAAACAATGCTAGCTCCATATATTTTCGTGGCATACAGCGCCATTTATGAAATACTTGAGGATGTTGTTGGAAGTACCAATAATTTAAAATCATTTAAAAATGGAATAAGAAGTACATTATAAAACACGGAAAAAACACTGATAAATATAAAAACAGCACACAGCTCAAATAAAATCATGTCTTTTAACTTATTTTCAGTTTAATATTTCATGAATGCAATTAATCATTGTACAATTAGTCACGCAATGAACCACTAATGTTAAGACATAAAAACTTTGTCGTAACAACAATTACTTTCGCTATTAATAGCGAAATGAAGTTTCTATCAGAGGATGGTCACAAAACGAGAATTACAAAGCCACTTCCCAGGATGAAGACTATCATTCAATCATTACTTGGCGTTTTGAAATTAAACTCACTTTTTAGTCTTTCGCCCAATTATAACTACAATGCAAATAATTTTAAAGGAAGTACATCAAAATCGTTTGCATTTATAGCCACATTGGTAGTGGGCTATATTTATTTTAACTGGAATAAACGATTTGATGGCACCATGTCAGGATATGGAAAAATACTTGACCAAATCTCAAATTTTTATACAACATTATTTTTGGTAAAATTGTCTATGATTTCGCAAAATGAAATACGTGTAAGATATTCAAAGATGATCGATATATTTGCTAAAGTCGATGACTTATTTCTGGATGCATTTTATATTAAGATAAAGATGAGATCGTTTAAGTTTGTAACTATAATATTTCATATGGTTTGCATTCCGTTTAATATAATTGATTTCTGTTTGATATACTTTGATGAGGAATGGAAGTATTATCTGTACTACATTTTCGACGCAATTGAAGTTTACTTGCTATCAGTATTTGTACTTCATATGTATTGTATTCTTGATAATATCAATTATCGCATAGTGGAATTGAATGATTTGATTAAAACAGGGAGACCATTAATGCACTCGTCGAACAAGAAATCAATAACGACCACAATGATAAACATGGCAAATTTGTACGATCATTTGTTTGATTTACTGGAAATGTTTAATCATGATTATGGATGGTGCTTCTTTTATCTATTCTTCATTTTATTAATAAATGGACTAGAATGGACAATTTCCTTTATTCGGAATGATTATGGAGGTCCAAAGGGAAGTGTTGCGTATTATTTGTTGATGGTATGGATTATCTACAATCTTGTAGGTATATTTGTTATAATTAACATATATTACGGTGTAAAATATTATTTATACATGATAATTTAGCTTGTAGGATATGTGGCTGTTGTTAAATGTAACGCTATTAGACGAAATGCGCAAAACACGACCTCCTTAATGTTTAAAACAATTGGACGATTCCAGAAGTCTTCGGCATTGTCTAAACAATGTTTAATGTTGGCAATTCAAGTCTCTTCTAGACCTCTTCAAATTTCTGCTGCTAACTTTTTCCTGATGGATTACAGATTAATTATTCCATTTCTCAATGCGCATATTAGCTATAACATTGTTATCGTTCAAATGCTTTACATGTTTAATTAAAGTAATAAGTAATTAATTTAATAATAATGAATGTTTTCTAAATATTATCGTGACATAACCTTAAATAGATGAACAGGTTGTAGTTTTAAACACTATGATTTTTTTAAGAACGAATTAGGCAATTTGTTTAAATAATAGTATTTATTTATAAAATATTTAATAAAAAAATACAAAAAAAGTTTCGCCCAACGTGGGGCTCGAACCCACGACCCTGAGATTAAGAGTCTCATGCTCTACCGACTGAGCTAGCCGGGCAATGAGTATTTAGGTTTTGTATAAATTCATAGGTCAAGATATATTATATTAAAAAATTGTAAAAATATTGTGAAAATATATTTGTCTCTGTATTTAACAACAAATATAAAAACTACGTGTCTTCAACGGATAACAATAAAGTCACCACAGCTGAATTGCTAAATGAAATTGATGAACAAGTTGATTTTCTCATTTATTAGGTACTTTTTCTAAAAATTGAAAATATAAGTTGCTTCTTCAAAATATGCTAAAGTTCGCACCACATAAATTTATATGGAAGTTAGTTGTATGAGAATGGAATATTAAGGAGTTGGACAAAATAAATCAAAGACGTCAAGTTTAATATGTATTTATACTATAGGTATATTTATCGTGTAGGCTGAAAATAATTTTAAGATAAATTATTAACCATTTGACTCATTAGTATTAATACATATGTGTAGTTTACTTTTATGTTTATATTGAATTGCAAAAAAACTATGGTATGAACATAATAAACCGTATATTACACATAAAAAATCCGAAATGCATCCATTTTCGCATTTGTTAGCAATTGATAGTAATAATTTAACTAAATTCAGCATTCTAACAAACCTGAGAAGTATATGTACATTTAAATGTTCACTTACAAGCTAGTTATTAGCGGTTGGTGCACCACATTGAATCCATTGTTTATCCTTTTGTTCACTGCATCAATTTATAAGCATTTTCGGAAACCCAGTCAGTTTCGCGATTGTTTCTCAACTGCATTGAAAACATATTTTTAAACAGTTGATTAAATTATAATGTATTATTACATATTTAATTTCTAACATAAGTTAACTTCTGATATACATTGAATAGTTTACATGTGAATGCGTTCGCGTTTGGTTGACTGCATTGCAGTCGTAGTACATTATCTAGATCGATTCGGATGCAAGCATCCGTATGTGTAATTTACTTGCGAAATCATGGAAGAAAGTAAATACAAGTTTATATTAAAAATAGAAAAACATCTGCGAAATCAAGACAGATTCATACGAAATTTCATATCTATTATCTACCTAACTACATGTTTCTTGTAATAGATGACCATATTAATGTTACATTAGTCAATTGTTGATGCATAGCTGCATCATGATTCGTAGGACATTTGTTAATGTTGCCGATTAATCACAAAAATATGCTGTGGTACTAGGATTCTGAATCTGCAATTACGTTGACATTTTTGGTTTGCAATTTCAAATTAGTGTTGCATAAATATTCATTGCTACTAATTTATGAACATATTTACATTAGTAATAAGTTAGACTAATCTATTAAATTTCATCGCACGCCACTTTTGTGTTTCCTTAATAAACAAAATATATCGTGTTTACTATTTGTTGTTGTTTTTTTTAGTTTTTCTTCAACGTTTTTGCGTTCGCCTCTAGAAATCTATGAAAAGTCACTTGATTATGACTGCCATCGTCATTAAGAAAACGTGCGCGATTAACAATTTGAATGGAGAATCTTCTTTTTTTACGTTATCTGTAGACGTTATGCTTTAGTGAACGCACTAGATTTAAGTTCATATCTAATCGTACTTACAATGCTTGGGTTTTGCAATAATTTTTAGAAAAATAATCATTTCGAAAGTCTCCAACCACCGTTCCACTTCTAATATTGCAACGCATTTTATTCGTTATCATCCAAATGAAATTTCGCCAATACTAAAAATACAAACGTGTCGAACTGATGGGCTAACAGCAACAACTAAATGATACATCTGCGCTGGACGCCATCTTGCATCAAAGACGCCTGACGCCATCTTAAACATGATCAGGATGCATCGAGCGCAAACCGATTCGTTTCTTCGCACATCGATTAAGTCTTGCAATTACGTTTGGTATATGAATGGGGGATTCGGCATATCCACCAGTGCTGGCTGTGTCTTTATCTCTGGTTCGCATAAATGCTTGTGTACGCGCGCCTTACGTTCCCTTGCCGGCATACTTATTAGCAGCATCCATGTACCTACTATTATGCAATGCAAGCGCCTCTTCCTCGCCCACCTGAAAAATCATTAAAATACCGTAATCAATTCGTTGCACATACAAATGAGGATGATGTCGCACTAGTGGCGCATGTAACAGCAACAACGAGTAAGTGACACTTGAACAGGGGGGACTGCATTCTAAATGCCTAGCAGAAGACGAATTTGCGCATCACACTGGGTATAGGAAAACAAAAATGAACGTCAATACAGCTTTATCGTCAATCATCATACATTTGCGTATTCATATACCCAGTGTTCTCCCAAAAACCCCATCTGCTTCAACTACGTGCACTGCAACAATCTCTAATTTCGATCTAGCGCATTTTTGCGCACTACAAATATGTATTACGAAACTTGCGACCAGCTCCACGTGTCACACAAGTTATCGCATGTGACACGTGGAGTGCAAGCCTCTCAATACTCATCTACATGTGCCGAGAAAACATTACATTGCACTACTAAATTAGAGCATACACACATAATTTGAATCACATTCTTTCTATTTGTTCATTGAGTCGAGGTAGGAGACAATTATGATACTTGACATCAATCAGATTCCTCTCGTGAATTATGCACACAACTTGCAGTAACAAACTATAAAATATATATATTTATAAATAATAAAAATTAAGAGAAATTAGAGAATATAAACAAATAAATATGTATGTGCTAATAAGTATGTATACTCGTAATTGGACTTCGTATGTGTACTGATTGTAAGTACATGCATCCAGCATCTGATAACAAACATTTCCTAATCAATCAAATTGTTAGCATAACTACGAACGTCATAAATTTTGCTTCTACGAGACTTGGCCTAATTTTGGAACCATTCAACCGTCTTCGATTTGTTAACAAGTACAAATATTGTGTCGTGCCCTATTTACAATACAATTTCCTATGTCTAATAATAAATAGATTCAATTTAAGAAAATGATGGATAATGAATGACTAAGATAGTGCAATATCCAAAAATGAAAGATAAATGTACAATAGATCGATAAAACAAAAAATTGTAATAATATAAATGCAACTAAATTGGATAATCCACATCAATAATATCAGCAGTATGTAATTTAACCGTCGATTGCACTGCAGGCCATAGAATGGTAACTCGTAAACGTCGCCAAAAACATGCTCACGGATTACCAAATAATGGTATATGTAGCTCCTCAAACGTTTCAATTGTCTATATCTATTGTATAACAGTCATTAAATATTAAACAAGATACAAGTTCAAACATAATAAATGTTCGCAATTACAGTACGATTATTGGCAGCGTCATTGTCGTCCATCGAACGTTGTCGGCTCCAACGTTCGACGGACAGTGCACTCGTACAGATAGAGATACTCTATGAATCCAACATTCTACATCTAACGTTACCGCTACAAATAGAATATATGGCATGCGTGTACGCTTAGTAGAATAGAAAATTAACTAATGATAAAATATGCGGTGAGACACTAGACACACCGTGCCGTCGATAGGGAACAACGCTGGCGATTTGAAATGCAATCGGCCTTTATTCTGGCGGAGGTGGCGGCGGTGCTGGTGGCGCATCGTCCGGCAATGGGGGCGGCATGCCGCCCTGACCGCCAACCATCTGCGGTTGCGCGTAGATGCCATGCATTGGATACACAGGATAGCTACCTGGTGCGAACATTGGATGGTACATGTTGCCGAGCATCGCCGGCGCGATGCCGTGCATCGCGGGCGGCGGGTGCGACATACTGATTTGCGCCGGCGGCGGATAATTGTACAGATAGTTGGCTGGGGGATGCGGCGGGATGGTCGGCGTGTTCACTACGTTACGAGCATTGTAAGCATTCGGAAATTTACTACTACCAGTCTTGAAATTCGCATTCGTACGCGCGTTGCTGCTAGTGCCATAACTGCTTACCTTGCCAAAGGAGCTGCGACCGTTTTGCTTCTCGCCAGCGACGTGCTGCTGCCTGCTATATTTGGAGACTTTGTGCGGGGGTGCGTCGCCCGCGGCCGCCTTCTCCCGCTCGCGCTTCTTACCAGGCTCGGCGGCGGGGAGGGCGGCCGTCGTGGCGGAAGCGGGCCCGCCGCCCGCGCCCATGCTGATCGCCTCCTTGGAGATCTTGATCTTGATGCCCGGCGCCGGTACGGCCGCCGCCGCCGCCGAGGGCGGCTCGATGATGTCCGTCTTGATCTTGTCCTTGGGTATCTTGATCTTGAGCCCGCCGCTCGGCGACGGCGCCGGCTCGGACGTCTGAATCTTATCCTTCGAAATCGTGATCTTGATGGGTTGGCTGGCGGCTTCGTCGCCGGACGGCGATACCTTCTCCTTGTCGCGTGCCTTGCCCTTGTGCTTCTCCTTATCTTTATCCTTGTGCTTGCGCTTCTTCTCCTTCTCCTCGCGGCTCTTCTCTTTGTGCTTGTGCTTCTCCTTGCTCTTCTTCTTCTTGTCTTTGTGCGCCAGCTCGCCGTCTTTGGCGTCGTCCGTTGCGAGCAGCTCGTCGGGCAGCGTGCCGGATATGGTCGGGAGGTGAGGCACTGAGGGCGCTTCTTTGAGCAGGTTGCTGATCAACGTCGGATTCGTTTCGATTCCGTTTACGATTGGCTGTGAAATAGGAATTGGGTTAGTGTGCGCTGACGCGCTCGATAATGATGGAAGTAGCTCAACGGGCTTGCTCTCTTTGGCAACGCTCGACGCTGGCTGCTGCATGAACGCCGGCATTCCCTGCTGCGAAGCGCTCATGCTAGATGAGGTGTTGAAGTTTTCGGTGGGCGAAAACATACTGGGCTTTTTCAGCGGGACCTCCTTGGCGGGCGTCTCGGACTTCACCTCATCGCTCAGCGAGAAACCATAGCTTCCGTTGCTCGAGGCGCTCGTGCCGTTGTGAGCTTCGGGTTTACTCTTCGGGACGGACTTCTGGGACACCACCTCGGGCGGAAAAGGCGACTTCACGCTCGCGTTCGAATGCAGCCCGCTGTTCGCCTGCAGAGGCTTCGAATGCGCGTTGCTATTCTTCTCGTACATTGCAGCTTTATTGTAGTCGAACCAATTTGGGGGCGCTTGCGCCGATTGCTGCTGAGGCATCGAATGCTTCCTATTGTCATTCTCCTGTTTGATGTGCTTCTGCTCATCGGAAGCATGTCGACGCGAGTCGTGCTTGTGCGCGAGCGCTTTGGGGTCGCTGGAGGGACGCGAGCGCACCAGCTCGCTGCGTTTGTCCGCACTGAAATGTTCGGGAAAGCTGAGCGACGAACTGTTCATATCACTACTAGGTTTCACCGGGTACGCACGCTTGTCTATCAAGTCTTTGTCACCACGCACTTGGAGGTCGCGACTCGGCGCGACGTCTTTGTTATCGGTCGAATCGCGACTGGACTCTCGAAACGAATCGCGCGGCACTTCGCGATGCTCGTTCCGGCCGGGTGGCACTGGATTTGGTCTGGCGTGTGGTTTCAACTTGGGGTCCACGGGCGGCCGATGATGGCCGTGCGGCCCTGCGGGTGCTTTCCCGTATTGCTGCTGCTGCTGCAGCTTATGCTGGTGCGCAAGGCGCTCACGCTCTTTCTTTTCTCGGTACTCGCGTTCCCTTTGCTGCTGGCTGGCACTAGCGCCGCTCGTGCCGCTGCTACTGCTCGAGCCACCAGCGCTATTGCTGCTGCTCGTTCCGGCATCGTGCGGCATTCGCTGCCGATGCTTGTGATCTTCTGCCGATGAGACAACAATGAAGGTACAATGAAACAATGAGCGCATGCTATGAACAAACCTGCTTTGTCGCTATGATGCGCCCTGTGGTGCGAATCTTTTGATTCGGCGCTCGGCGGTTGCTTGCGCGAATCTGATTCCTGCACAGAATTGTGTTGAAATAGGTTGGACCAGGAGGCTTTTGAGCTACTTACAGATGCGGAGGGCGGCGGATGGCCCAGTTGGCGGTTCAGATTCGCGCCGTCGCCAATGGCCATGATCTTTTCTTTCAGCCGCGACGGGCATCTGCCGAAAATTGCGAGGAACTCTTCTGTGAGTTGCTGCAATAGGTCTGTGGTCACAGTTCTGTCTACATACGAAAACCATTCCCGTCTCTCGTTAGACAATGGTATTTCCCAATTCGACCATTTGCAAGCTAAGTGTATGCAGAAGCAAGCGACCACAGTCGGCCTGTACTGTAAGCACATGGTCGTCAGATGCAGGCTGAAATTTCAAAGCGGTACAAATGAGTATCCAAGACGAGAACTGCATTGACGCTGAAATCGCCAAATAAGTGCGCCAACCCACCTAGTACTCGCCATAAAATACGACGTTTGAGCTAGATCTTTGCTAGCTCGGACTAGCTGACAACACCGAACGACATGTGCGTGCGGATGGTCAATTGCCACATCAAACCCCAACGTCTGTAGCAGCACATTCTCGTTAAATACCAAGTCTTGTGATTGCTGTTGGTACCTGCAATGAAATAAGGTCAAAAATGGCACCTTCTTTAATGCTGATTAGCTGTTGTTACCTTTCCGAGTTAACATCAAATGCCACATCTCGTGGATTTTTGCAAATGTTATGCCACCGAATAACATGCTCCAACTTTCTAGGCTGCTCTTCCACTTTCGCAGCAAGAAATAAAGAAGCTGCAGCTATTGAACTCCAAGGGAAATGTGTAAATGAATGGAAAACGTAGAACCTATGCATGTATACACTAGCTGTGTTTATACATAATTGTGTACTATATATCATTAAGGAAAATTCTGCATGTAAATTGGGCCTATAAAATCAAATCTTTGCTTGTAAATTCAGCAAAATGTGTTTATGAAATTATTTCAATCATTTTTTAAAGTAATTATTTCACATTTAATGCAAAATAATTAGTCATTAGCATTGGGCATTTGGATAGAAAAGTGTTCAAAGTTGCAAATGCAACAATCAAGTAACAAATACCACTTGATGTTCGATTGGCACATGAAAAACAAAATGTATATCAAATATAACCTCAAAATTAATCACAAACTGTGAAAGTCATAGTTTGAGAAAGCTCTGCACAAGTTGATATATTTTTGAATACTGAAAGACCATAAACTGTTGTAGATGTGCAGAAATCATCAAGAAAAGCCGGGAAAACACATTTTCATCATAAAACGCAATAGTGCACATGGTGCTTGAAATTGCTGGTTCAAAAAAGGATACACTCTTAACTTCTGTCCCATTTCCTGGATGAAGTAAGCAGCCTGCTGGCGATAAATCAATTCCTTTTGGGCATCGATTCCGTACTGTCTCGACGGTGTATTTTCTAACTGCTCTTTCGTGAAGTACCATTTTTCGTCAGAAGCCATTTACGTACGTCACGATACGGGGAAAGGAGAGCACGGTGCAGATGTCGCTACGTAATACCCACCAATTCCAACGCATTTAATAATGATACTTATTCATCCAAAAATCAAAATGAGTTGCACTTTCGCAGAAGCACTAGATTTGCAGGAGGCAGATGGTGATAGATCGTCTCTAATGGTCCCGGCACTATTCTTCAATCACGAACACTAGGAAACTTGCGTCTTGCGTCACAACCAAGATTCTAGCGAGCCACTTGTACGCACCACAGGTTTATTCCTCTCACAGGTAAACTTTAACGTGTAGAACAACCAAGTTTTGCTAAATCAATCTTTAAAGTGTTCTCCTTAATTTATTGTATCGTTCAGTAATGTTTGAGGTAGATTACTATCATTAAATAACATACATACAGAAAAGTCGTAGAAATTGGTATTGTTCACTGTTTGATGGCCGACCAACCACGGTAAACAACACAACGTTTCGAATCCTCTAATATGTAAATCCTAGGCTTTGGCTTCTGTAATCTTGTCGAAAAATCCCTTTTATCACAGTACACTTAACGGCCGCCAGCACTATTATTAATATTTAAGATTAATGTTAAAATATTAGCACAAAAATATCAACACACTGACTCATGCGGTCTTTCCTTCACGTCAATGCCGTCAAACTAAGAATTGCAGGGCTGCCAACATAACCTTGGTAGATGGCGCTATGAATGGAATACATTATTATTTTAAAAGCTTGTAGAATATTTAATAATGCCATAATTTTCATACAGAGTAGAAATAATTTATGAAATTCTTCTATTGCAATGTTATCTTTAAGAAAATTATTAATTATTATAACATGAGAAATTTTAAAATGTTAAATTAGAAGTATAAATTAGCACACACATTTTTTGACGGCTTCATAAACACTTGTGGGTCAAAAATTTATTTAAAAGTAAAATAAAACAACTGTAAATTAAATAAATAATTCGTTTATTTCAAATATAGTAAACTCTAGAACCGGATGTTGGAAATGTAAATATCCCTAAAAATATCATCCAGTAGTGCCAACATCAAGCCGACCTACATGTCTTCTGTCAAGTACGAAAATAAACAAGACCTCTTATAAATTTTTGGGATCATTAAAATTCATTTACAACATTAATTTGTTCTGCCGGTGGTTCTGTTCAATGAATCAATTCTACTAAACGAGATTGCTTTCGTCTAATTGTAGTGCTCCAACGTGAAAATGCAAATGAACAACGTTGATTCGCCAAGAACAGCGAAAGCTAATGCTATTTTAAAAGCACAAATAACATCTGAGCTAAAGAATAAAAAACAGTGCACATATCATCCTTATGAATGCACACAGCTTGCCCTTGACAAACATGATTTTTGCCAGCGGCATATTCTTTGCGACAAAAACGCACCATTTAAACAATGCTCATATGTGTACGCAAATAGTAAGAGGTGTCCATATCCATCATATAAGTGCAACAAAAAGGATCTCTCCTACTGCAATGAACATGCACTTAAAGCTCATATGATAAGGACAAAGCAAAGTGCTAGGATGCAAGCTCCCAAGACTGCAGAGTCTCTGCTCACATCACTTTCACATTATGTTAAGAAGCCTGCTATTAGAAATGTATCAATTTCAAGTACCAAACAGGGTGATGAAGGTAGACAATCCCCAGATGATGCAGAAAACAAGATGGGAGGACTTGATCCATTTGGTAATGCTTATTAGTTTTTCCCTAATACCTTAAATTCATTAATTTGTAATTTGCAGTGGATATTGATTTGCCACATGTGAATGCTTCATATAGTGATGTCCTGGACTTCTGCAGTGAATCTGAGAGTGATATAGAAACAACGACCTATTCAAATGTTTGGCTGGATGCACATGCAGACAGTTCAGAGAATGAAAGCATGGATTCTGACAATGAAGATGTTTTAAAGTAATTCTTTATCATATGCTCTTTGAAACACAACTAAATGATTCATTTTTAGGTATGCTGATGTATTGTCAGCAGAGGAAGTCACTTTGATTGCAAGAGATAAATTAAAACAATTACATTCATTGTATATTGATCAGTACAATCATTTGTATCATACGTTGAAGGAAAAGCGTCGTCGATATTTGCAAGCTATAAAAAAGGAGAAAGAGACTTGCTGCAGTATTATCAATCAGCCAAGAGAGTCCATTAAGGAGCAACGATTGTATAAAAAATTGAAGGCATACAATCATTTTCACAAGAAAGTTGGCACAGATGCAATTTTGCGAAAACGACTGAATGAAATGCGTTTGAAAATAACGGAGGGAGTGCCATCTAAACCTCAAACGTATCATACAAAATGCACATTTTCGGAAGGTGGGGTAAAGTGCTCTGAGAGGGCGCTACCTGTCGCACGACATTGCAGAAAACATATTTTGAAGGTAATTTTCCAATGGTGTATGGAAATTTTTGAATATTATGTATGTTTAATGTAATTTTAGGATTCCAATCAGGTCTTATTTCGTGCCTGTGGGCGAAAACGTGGTGATATCGAATGCATTACTCCAGTAGAGTCCATTTTTGAGGACCAAAGTTGTGTTCTACATAGAGATATACCTCCACTACGAATTTATTCCAACTTAAGAGTAAGTTTCATTGCATAATATCAATGAAGCATCATTTTCAATTATGTATTGTAGAAGGAGTCAGAATCTGAAACAGATGAGCCTCAGATGGAAAATCAAAATGTAAAAACCGAAATTATTAATGACTCCAATTTTGGTTTGGATGAATCCGTTTTGATGAAGGAGGAACCTTCAAGTGCTGATGAAGATATTGCAGCATTCAAGTCGAGTGATTCGAGTACAATGACGCAACTTATTGATGTAGTTAACGATGATGGAGAGAGATCCAATGAAGGGATATCTCAACTTTCTGAAGTTATCTCTGAGAATTGAATTGTTATCGTTTTCCGAGTTTTAAGACAGCATTTCATCGTGAGCACGGGAGAAATGCATTGAATGTGCGGACAACTGACACGAATTTTGTTTGTAGACACATATGAGCATTTGTAAAGTCCTTTAGTTTTGATTTTTAAGCATTTTCAATATACTTTATCATAGCTCACGGATTCTACAATAAAATGGTACTTATGTTCCACATTTTGCTAAATATTTTGTTATTTGATGCCAGTAGATCTTGTAATATTGAAAAACAAATACTTTTATTAGCTGCTTCGTTAAATCCTCTCAAAACAAAGTATAATACAAATATCACTTATGTGAAAAGGCAATAATACTTATGATTAAAACCAGCGACGATGCATATTCAAAGAAAATCAAGTAAACTTGCGTTCAATTAAGTCGCTAACCAAATTGATTATTTCGAAAATCACAAAGCACATCTCCTGTATCTACTCAAACAATGAATGGTTAGTTAGAACTAAGTGAGAAAGCTCATCCATGCGCATACATAAATGTCAAGTTCATACTGCGGACTTGAGTAACATTCACGCGTCGTCCATATTACGTATTGTATATAGAAATCAAAAGCTTATGAGAACATGTCGGCGTAACTAATGCTTGTGACTTAATTGCTACTTTACAAGGTGACATGTTTGGCACGTCGTTATCTACCGTCCACATCGTACATGAAACACGCTGCGGCTATAGGACCGCATCATGTAAGTAGAAAAATTCTTATGCATAAGGGGCCATTTTGACGAGCGATTAAAAATTTAGCGATTTGGTTAAACATTTCTATGGAAAGTGAGTATGCTATGTGCATTCTCTATCCTGCTTGTGGTTCTTCAATGAAAATCGCGCGCGATTTGGCCCCTAAATCGTATGAAAAATAGTTCGAAATTAAGGTCAAAGGCGTAAGAATTCAAGTCTCGTGAAAGATGGACTTCAAATCGTGCTCGTATATGGCGATGAGCGCCATTATACCAAAGCCCAAAAGAAGGCCCAACAAATGTAAAATGCATTGTAGAAAGTTCCCCTCGTCCTCATGTCCGGAGCTCAGCTCGGGAATCATATCAACGAGCGCAATGTAGAGAAACATCCCGGCAGCAGCCGCAAAAATCCACGAGCTGGCCGCCTCCGTGTTGCCCAACCACAGGCCGAACATGTTGCCGAAAAGGCACAGCACGCTGGATAAGAGATTATAGTTGAGCGCTTGCTTCATCGACATACCAGCCTTAAGGAGCATCGCGAAATCGCCGAGTTCGTGCGGCAGCTCGTGGCAGAAGACGGCGACAGCCGTCGAGAATCCGCCCGCGGTGCTGCTCGCGAATGCCGCACCAATCGCCATCCCATCGGTGAAATTATGCAAGCCATCGCCCATGATCACCATCCACGCAACGGACGTGATGCTCTTCGGCGGCGCGTGCACGTGCCCGTGCGTATGCGAATGACCATGATGACGACTCTCATGCTCACGCAAGATGACCGTGTACTCGACGCTATCAGTGTCGTCCTTATTGCTGCTATCAACCTTGTTGTGCTCGTTGGGCAGCATCTTATTCACCTCGGTGCAGTTCGCCTTGCTGGTATCATCCGGGCATTCCGTAAGGTTCTGGTTCTTCTCGAAATCCGCTTGCTGCTTGCTGTAATCGGCGAAATTCGGCGCGATGTCGATGCGGTCCAAGTTCAACGGATACTTCATCGAGTCCTCGATTTCTTTTCGGATTTCATCATAGCAGTATGGAAACGAGCTGTACTTATGCTTGCATTGCTTCTCCGTGGCGTTCGTCAGTTGTGTGCTGGTCTCTGGTTTTATAACCTTCAGTCTTGTGGGCAGCTGGAAAAAACGCGCACGTGGAATTATTATTGTACGTTTTGCTTACGTTTAGAAATGCAACAAATAAACTAGTGTACGCATTCATTGAATAAGAATTAGCTTCAATGTCATTTCTTGCTTGCGTAACAACCAGACTGAAGCGTAATCAAATTAAAGTACGCAATTTCGAACTGATAAATATAATTCGCGTTGAGTCAACGCAGTTCTCGGTGGGTTACTTGATCTTGATACCCATGTTAATCGATGCGATAAGCAATGAAACCCAACGTGGTTAATGTAACGGTTGACAAAGTATAAACAAAAGGTATATTATTAATGCCGTGATAAGAACGGCAATAATTACGAATGTTTTCGGTGCTTTGAATCCGGTTGCATCGCATTCAAAATCAACTCGGAATGATTTTCCAACGACCTACGTGACTCCTCTAATCTTTCAATCTGGCAGCTCATTACTTGCATACAAATCAAGCCGCAAACTTGCACACATCGAATTGATAGTAGAACAAAATATCGCATACCTTTTTGTGTTGCTGCTTGCGTTTCCGCCATTTTGCGACGAGCATAATAAACCGCTCGACGAAAAAGAACAAGATCAACCCCATCATAGCCACCATTCCCTTCAGCATATTCCGATCATGGTCATGATGATCCTGATTTTCCTCATCCCCGTGCGACATCATCGCATGGGGCAGAAGATGAAGTAGAGCATCTCCAGCGAGCGTTCCAACCGCCAAAGCCACCAGGAATTGCAGCAACGGCTGGTAGAAACGCTTCTGCATGACTGGTATGATAAATAAACCCAAGATGCCACATGCGCTTATCAAGGTGATGGCCAGCATCGAGTATAACCACGCATGGTAAGTCCGCACATCCACCGGTTCCGTGCTGTTCATCAAAATCTCATCCTCCGTGTTTGTACAGCTGCCGATGATGATCGTCGAAAGGAGGAGCGGACACGCTTCGAGAAAGGCGTTCGAGTCGTTGCTGCGTGCCAGGCCGCTCTTCACGCTGTCGTAAATCATCTGCCGGGATTCGCACTGAAAGCAGAATATGATAATAACAGAATTCAGAATGGTGGAGTGCACCAGGTTGAATTTACCACGTTTGAGGTACCGACTTCACTCCGGACTTGATGCTCGTGGTCGTGATGGTCGTGGTGGTCGTGATGGTCATGGTTGTGCTCGATTTTGCTGGAGAGCTCCTGCAGGAGGTCGAGTCGTTTGATAATCTTCTGAAAGCCTTCCAAGTTCACGCGTTTGCCGTCACCGTAGAGCCGAAACAGTTGCTCCAGGTATTCGTTCGTGCTGGTCTCGTTATCCGTGAGGTTTCTCGAGCCATTCGCAAGCTTTATGTCTTTGAATGGTAGGTGATTTTCGTTGATGCTAGGCAATCCGTCCGTGACTTCCGCATGCGAGGCACATGGAGAGTGCGTCGCGCACAGGAAGCAGAATATGCACACGGAGACGAGGTTTTTCGCCATTGTTATCTGAAATAAATAATTGAGAGCGTTATTCCAGCAGATTCTAAATAAATATTGTGTGGCATTCAATGTTCTCAATGTTCCGCAACATGTGAACTACATCCTACAATTTTTACGATAACGCTGATAATAACCGGATTTTATTTCCTTGAAATTCTGCGTTCATCGACAAAACCATATTAAAATTTATCAATTCCAAAGTTTTACGATGTTTCCTTATTTTTGCGTATTTTTGAAGTTTTTAATGTACCGCAAAATATTTAATAATCATATCAGAGAATTTGTAACTAGCGAAATAACAAAACATGCAATATGCACCATGGAAAAACAATGCGTGGGTAGTGGAATTTTACATTAAAATCGCACCTAATTAAAATACCTAATTTCATGGATTGTTTAAGCCGATAATTAATATTGCCTTACCAAATTCATGATGATTGCTACGAGAATAATTACACACGACTGAATTATTTCCGAATGGAGTGTCTTAATCGCGCACTGCAAATACGACAAATACGCGTCGATACATTATGCATTACTTTATATCATTGCTAATAAATGTCGCAGGAAAGGCAAGGACTTCATGACAAAATGAATATTAAAATTGTTGTCGAAATATGCGAAAAGCATTGACTGATAAAACCGTCGATTATTTACCAGTTATCAGTTATTTAATGCATGGTTAAATACACCTAAAGTCTTGAATTAAAACCAAATCAAATTTTCCCAAAATGCTATAATAAATTGTGCGTCAAACTGAATTTTAGTCAAATTTGGCAAACTAAAATAAACAGTATTGTAAAGTCCCACATGAAGGAAATGTACCCAAAATTTGGCAACTTTTATGAATTATGCACTTCTTTTTTAATAAACATCATCGGCACATTGCACAACTTTTAATGTAAACGCATTTTTGATTGCTTTCGGGAATCCTTTTAAAGTTCAGTTCACTGTTCGCGGTACTTGTTGCATGAAATAACACAACAACAACAAGCTTTGGAGTTGTCTGCAGAAAAGCGACATGTGTAATGTGAACAGCTGGGTGTGTTTCTCATATATTTATTCATAATGCGGATCAATCTCGACGGACAAACAATTGGCGCGCGCTGGTCGGTTCAGTTATTGTCTAAATTGCGAGTGCACAGGCTCATTAAGTATTCCTTGCGTCAGGTGTTGCTTGAAAAACTATATCAGGAGAGACGCGAGCATTTTAATTGGCGTATTAGATAATCGCGTTTATACAATAATAGTCATTTGTGTATCAATGCGGCTGAAGGTGGACGATTTCGGAGGTCTGGACAAATGTGGGCCGAGGTAAACATGACAAAAAGCATGCTTTTTCAGACAGTGAGTTTTTGTGTTACAGTTTGTCAACCGAAATTTCAATCTATAAAGTTATTGTTCGTTTCTTTGTTCGTTTATTGGCTTCGTTCAAGCGGTAATTTCCGTGATTGTATGCAGAGATGACCAACAAGAGTTATCTACAATTCTAATTTTTCAGTTTAAAACCAGTCACAAGCAACATTTTCTGATATTTTTCAATTAAAACGCAAGATGGATGGATATTTCTTGAGAAATGTATAACAGGATATAACATTACAACTACTTGAATCCGGAAAATGCAATGTGTGATTGACCAAATTTAGGTCTTTATTGGAGAAAACCTAGCAAATTCTTCTTACAAATTTTGGCAATTCCTCAGACATTCATTAAGCTTTTTGTCCATCTGATTTTGTATGCTTCATATATTCGCATGAATATATTACTAATAATGTAAGTAAAGCACATCACCTCCATAATTTAGCATTAATAATATTATTATTAGTTAGTTTTTATTCGTAATAGATACGATTATGACAAATAGAAGTCATTCAACTTAGGTAAACGGTAATTGTTACGATTCAATTCATAATTACTATACAAACTAAACATTTTTAATGTTGATTACAAGGGAACTGAGAAAATGTTTTCAGATCAGCAATAAATAGCAATTAATATTCTTATCAAAATATTGTGTCGTTAATAAAATACCATTTAATTACAATTTCATAATTTTTTAAACATGTAGTGAATAAAACATCATATTAAAACATTGTTTTCAAATATGACTTCATTAATATTAGAAATAAGTTTTCAATCATGTTTTGATTTAAATTACTTCAACGCTCAATATTGTTCGTTTAATTGCAAATAATATTATTTAATTAAATTGACGCTATTATTTTCGAAAACCCTACAAATTCACAAAGTTTCAAAAGTAATTATTAAATTTTATCGGATCTACTTGGCCCATTTTTTCGCATAAACTTTAGCAATAAAAGTCAAACAGGAAAGTAGATCATTTACTTTCCTAAATACCAATCGCGCTAATGCCAAAAATAGATTTATTGATTAGCGATTTGGGCAAGTTCAAGTTGAAGTTTAATGCGTACTTGCAGCAACTAAAAAACACTTATCCAATACCTACAACACAAATCAATAGCTATAATTTGAGAACAACAGTATGCAAACAACATTCCGCCTCGAATATAAGACATAATTTTCATTGTTGCTTCGAAATACCGCATTGAATAAAGCCACTTCGCCCGAACAGGAACTGTCTACAGAGATTAGAACAAAAAGTCCCAATCTTAATGTCACTTGCCATACAAAAGCAGTTTGTGCACATTTTTTGTGAGACATGCCTTGAATCACTACCGCCTTATAGCGTTAGCATCGAACGTATCGATTACACATATAGACAATTATTATTACGACTTCCAATCGTCAGCAGTGATAATTATAATCAATTAATATCAATATGACACGCCAATAGGATGCTGAACCATGCAGTTTCGATTCAAGTGTTGGCACATCTAGTCCTCATGTTGCTTTATCATTCGATAAGCTTTCCAGACTGTGAATCGGAGATTCGAAGATGGCAAAAAAGCGTTATAAATTAGCACTTTAGATAATTCCGCCAAAGCAAATATTTGCAATTACTTGCTTCGTTACAATGTAGTTTTTCTTTGGTGTGCATTTTTCATGTGTTACATCTTTTCCTGTTTCAAGTTCAAATCATATGAAGCAAATCAGCAAATAACTTTTTTCAATAAACTCAAGAAAGCTTACTTTTATACTTTATAAAACCAATTTTTGAGCTCGATCATATGAAGATACCAAATAATAATTTTCACGAATTCTATCTACAAAAAAAGTAATTAATACCCTCAATAATTTCAATTGTGATTGATTTCAGAAGTTCCTTCAATTTGAAGCACTCAATATTTAATTCCACTGCGTTTTTATATCAGTAAAGTATAAAGAATAATGATAACCCCGACGGTTATTGTAGACCTAACCAAACAGAAATATAAAAACTTTGGAATGAGTGGCATTCCGTGTTTATTGGAATGGAAAAAGCTGAGCAATCTTCACCTAAGAATATACCAATTGTGAAATACATCTTTAACAAGTTATACTTACATAAGTTCCAATTCAAAATTAGTTCAAATCGAATCTAGCGCCACTTGATCTTCACTTGTTTATCAAGTTGTTTACAAGCCAAGCCAAAAATGAAATGCAAGAAATAAATGCATATCATCCGATGTCAACAATGCGAGGCATCCCATATGTCACTCTAAAAACTTGCTTGTTGTATAAAACGCAACATTATTGAACGAGAAAAGAGAAAGCAGCTTGTGCAATCCTGCATCGAAAACAAACCGCGTTTTCCATTGGAGCACGCAGCAAGTGTAACGCGAAATTTGGAGTAAACCACGTGTAAAATTAAAGGTGCAATCGTCATCGGTCACCGCTCGGATATAAATAGCCAAATTGCTATGTGGGCTAATGAAAAACTAATCAACTTTCAATTAGCATTTGTATGCGGCTAATTACTCATCGTCAAAATAGTCTTCCAGAACGTGATCCGACCATTAAGCAATTAGGCAAACTTGGCGAACATATCATCAAATATGTATGATCCGACCTAGCATCCCAGACGGCATCTTAGGTTAGGCGACTCACACTCGGACGCGTTTGTGATTTCTAACCAAAAATGGTAATATAAACAAAGCGGTCACGACACTCTGGCCGAAACCCGCAAGGTATTAACTAGGTTCGTTACCTTCGCCTACGCCAGCTGCTATTTACTGGATATGAGATAGTGGTACAATATTGCAGAAGTGAGATGTATCCAATTGCAACGACGACGGCTGTCGGACACCAAACCGCTGCCTCCAGTGGCCGCACGAAAACACTGCACACCAAATGTGGGAACCGTGTTCTACTGCTTGAGCAGTGCACGGCCGGCTGCCGGACACTTCTTCATTCAGCTTCTATTTGGCCAATTCGAAATTATGTCTGCTACTTATCAACAAGCAATCGCTGGCGAGGTGCATCGGCGTGCGGCTGGCGGCGGAGCCCGAGCAGAGCGCAAAACGACTGGCGCTGGAGTCCCGCATCCGCGACGTCGTAAATTGAGAATTATAAATCGCGTATAAATGTGTCTGTGTTGCCTGCCGATTCTGCGAATGCAGCAATCGCGATTTGACATATTTGACACTGCAGGGCAAAGATGGAGGATATCACGTGGCATTTGAAATCGACACAGAAAATCTGAAATGTGTAGAAATTGTACATGTAGGATTTTAGATGAATTATTGATCCTGAAAAAATAATGATTTATCAATTAAATTTTATACATTCAGCAGATGTTTCAATAATGCAAATTATAGGGACCTACATTCCAATAAAATCTTTTAATGGGCGCAGTTAAGAGAGGGCGCTGACATGCAATATTACGGTACTCTTACTAATTGGGTTACTCTATTTATTTTTAGTTATCCATTATTTCAAATGATGGATTTTCTTACAAATTTAAAATTGTAGTAGTGGCTTTGGTTGTAATATGTTTGATTAGGAATAATATTTATTTAATATTATGATTAAAATATGAATTAAAATTATTCATCATGGAATGCAGCGCCATCTATTCCATGAAATTCTAGATCAATAGTTTGCGCACAAACCGTGGAGGGAGGCATAAACCTACAATCGTGGTGGGATTAATGTACTCCCTCCCCGCCAACAATATACAGTGCACTACACTAAATGCTAAATGCAAGTAAACTAATAGCATTACGGGATGCGCAAGAAATTTTGCCCCATTCGCAGCTTGGTGCCATCTTGGCCATTTTGGTGTTCAGTGTTTGTTAGTGTCCGTGCCGTTTTGTTTTTCCACTGAGTCTACTGAATTGTTTTGTTAACGGTATAAATGTTTTTCTTTTTGGACGAATTTCATCCTATTTTATCGTCTTCGTGTTGTACCCCTGCTACTTTGTTGGAATTGTTTATTCTTAATTTGGTTTGCCAGTAAACTATACTACAATGACTGGAAAAGGTCGAGGACGGGGGTGGTTGAATATTGATAAAACGACACAAAGCGAAAATGGACCGGGACGTATCAGTCATGCTGAAAAACCACAACCACCTGAGATAAACAATGTCTCCAAAGAAACAATGCATTATGATAAGTTTTTCCATGCAGTCAGTCAATTCAGCAGCAATGATGATGGTATTCTGCTGAATCAGAAATTCCAATATTTCGAACAACTTCTGAAAGATGAATGCCATAGTGTGGAAGATGTTACGTATGTATCACATTAATATATCTATTACATAAATCTAACTTTATCATTTCAGAGATGTAATTCAATACATATATGATATGGCCTTAGCAGACTCAAGCTTTACAGAGAATTTTATAATATTTGTATCTTTGAATACATTTCGTGAGTTAAGGATGTATGAACATTCAGTGAGAAACATGTTTCTCTGCTCTGCACAGCAGAGCTATAAAGGTAGTATTTCATTAAAAGCTTTAACAACATTCATTGCAATTGAATATTTTCAGATATTAATCAGCTAGTGGAAGGTGATAGGCAGCATTTTCGAAATTGTGTAAAAATCATTATTGGTTTTTATGAAAGAGCTCAAATTTTTCCAAATAAAAACTATCACATGTTGCTGCCAGCAATAAAGCAATATTTCTTAAAGCTACTTGATTCCAATGATCCAGCTGATATTAAGTTCTTTGTTACAATGGTATGTACATTTGTGTATATCTTTAAAATTTGTTTGTTAATGATGGAAATTTGCAGCTTGATATTCTTGGACCGAAAATTGCTGCAGAGTCTCTTTTCTTCAGCGATATTTACATAAAAATACGCATGGTACTTATATCTAACGGAAATCTAACCGAAGAAGCAAAACTTTATCTCCTCATGGCTATTGATTTGTCACATGCAAAATTTAAAATGAATGATTGGGATCTCATTGAGTTTTATGAAACAACACTAGGAAGAGATGATTTATTTAAAGACAAGGTATGTAAAATTTAATTCAAGGCATTACTCTGCTGTTATTTGTACCCCAAATATAATAGCAATGATACATTTAAAGTATTATCTGCTTTTGCAGTTTACCAAATAATGTTTTTAAGTTATCTTTCATATGATTTTTTAGGTGAAGTGTAATTCCGGTACGAGACCATACAGATGGGAATATGTATTGGAAAATCGAACAGGCATGCAACCAGAAGACAACGTGTCCATAACGAAGACTCTCAATTCCGATAAAAACGATTCATATGGAAATGGCAATAAAATGCCTACAAATACGTACAATCAATCGCAACAAAGTGTCTCTGCTGGTCGTCCCATACTCGGTGCTGGTGCCCGTACGGGAGCAGCCAAACCAGATGATGCTACATCTCCAACAGGACATAAACATCTCAAAGGCAAATCGCCAAATGCGCCCGAAAAGAACGGTCGCAAACCAAGAAAGGGTTGGGAGCATGATGACCGATTCGAAACGAAATATAATTAAGTGATGAATGACTTATACACTCGAAATTATGCACTTGACGGATCGGTATTGTGAGATATTTACCTTCAATTAATTGTTATAATTTTACAACTATTTTATCTTATGTAGCCAATTTTAAGTAATTCGATATTATTTAATGTATGCGTGGATAGTTCATTATACATTTAATTCTATACAGACATTGTAAAATTGAACACGATTGAACAAGAGAAATCATATAACGTCACATCTAATTTTATTATTGAAACTTCAATCTGCTGCTATTAATTTATACCCCTTATTTACAATGGAATGGTTTGGGCTGACAAAATACGGAGTATCTGATCCAATTAAAGATATGATGAATCCAAATTATGTAGAATCTACACAGCCAAAAGATCTACTTGAAGCTTATGAAGCAGGTGAGGATAAAATTTCAATATAATTGAAATTGCATGATATCTTTTGAGGTAGGTGACAGAAAAAAACCATTTGCTACATCCATTGCGGATTTGGATGTTTATATTGGTCAGGCTGATGGATATGCTTACAAATCCTATGATAGATTACTAAAAATGCGAAAGAAGGCGAACTTCAAGCCTGTTGGTATGAAGAAGCACCTTTTCGAGTGTTGTGAGTACTCAAATGATTTTTATTTACAGGACCAAGTGATATGTATAGATATCCAGGCTGTACATCAATGAATTATGGTTGGTTTCTTTCAGATGACCGCTTAAAGGACCAAACCTGGTATTTAGCATGTAATAAATATAAATAATTCCAATATTTTATTGTACCAACAAGTCAGCTAAATTAATAAAGTAAATTTGGTTGCCTACCTAAACATTGAGTTAGCTAGTGTGTTCGTGATCCTGCTATGTATAAATTAATAAGTAGAAAGTGAATACGTACGATATGTATAAATAATAGCCACACACTAGTGCATCATTATGCAAGGCTTGGTTCAAGTTTAATGTTAGTTATCAGCTGGTGAATCGTGCAATACGAACATTACTTATCCTGTTACCGCTCGACGTCCACTTCATTCTAACTGTGATACTCATCAGAGACAACACCGGATTGCGTGCTAATTAATAGAATCCAAAATGTCTTTATCAAGATTAACAAATATTTCCGGAAAAATAAACAAAACCGAATGCATTCGATACTTTTCCGTTGCTTCAAGTCTCAACCAAGCGCATAGGTAAGCTTCACTTTCGTTTGCAATGCAATAACAGTAATTACAACTTGTTTTGTTTCAGTTGTAAACTACTAGTTGTGGGTGGAGGAGCAGGTGGATGTACAATTGCAGCAAAATTTGCTAAGAAATTCAAGAGCAATGAAATCATCGTCGTCGAACCGGCTGAATATAATTACTATCAGCCGATGTTCACAATGATTGGCGGAGGTATGAAGAAATTATCCGATTCTCGCAAACCAATGGGATATGTCTTGCCGAAAAGTGCGACCTGGCTCAAGGACGCAGTGAAGAAATTCTCACCGAAAGATAACGAAGTGACAACGGAAAAAGGAGATACCATAAAATACGATTACATGTTGGTTGCGGTCGGTTTGCAATTACATTATGATAAGGTTGGCTTTGTTGATGAAATGCTGCCTGCAATTAATCAACAGATCTTGATCTCTTTCATAGATTCCGGGGCTTATTGATGGGCTAAAGATGAAGGATAACGCTGTTTGTTCAAACTACTCACCCGATTACGTAAATAGAACGTATGAATCATTGAATCAATTCCGAGGCGGTAATGCAATATTTACTTTTCCCAATACACCGATAAAATGTCCAGGTGCACCACAGAAAGCGGCGTACATTGCAGAAGATTATCTCAGAAAAGTGAGTTTATTTGATTGCGGTGTGCAATGCAATGGATGCATTATTATTTCCTTGAATTTCAGAACAACAAACGGTCAAATGCGAAGGTGATTTATAACACTTCTTTGCCTGTTATTTTCGGCGTTAAAAAATATGCGGATGCACTTTGGAAAGTCGTCGAAAAACGCGACATTGATGTGAACTTAAAGACCAATTTAATCAGCCTTGAGCCTGGCAAGAAAACAGCTACATTCGCAAATGTAGAAAATCCAAATGAAAAGTTTACAATTGATGTAAGTTTAGCAATTAACCGAATTCTCGTAAGTTGTATATTAAAATTGGATTTTCTAGTATGAAATGCTACATGTAACACCACCAATGAGTGCACCTGATGCTCTAATTGGATCTGAATTGGCAAATCCTGCTGGATTTGTTGATGTAAACAAAGACACCATGCAAAGCACCAAATTCCCAAATGTGTTTGCGATTGGTGATTGCGCAAGTTCGCCCAACTCGAAAACTGCGGCAGCTGTTGGTAAGCCTGCATAAATAATGAAATAATGTACAAAAATAAATTTGTTTATTTTACAGCGGCGCAATCTACAGTAATTGCAAAGAATCTGGATGCTGTTATGCACGGAAAGCAGCCAATCGCCACGTACAATGGTTACGCATCGTGCCCTTTGGTTACCGGATATGATAAATGTATTTTGGCCGAGTTCGATTACAATTTGTCGCCGTTGGAGACGTTTCCGTTCAATCAGGCGAGAGAGCTTCGCACCATGTTCATCATGAAGAAGGAAATGATGCCAACGGTATATTGGTTGATGCTGAGTGGATATTGGGGCGGCCCATCGACAATGAGAAAAATAGCGCACTTTGGAATGGTTTGAAGTGATTGATATTGATTTTATTTATAACAAGAGGTGCATTGATTACTCAGCGACACTTAGATTAAGCCAGTAAATGTTATAAGATGATATATATTTACAGATAGTTATTGTTTCTGTTTTTGTATTCTAAAAATTTTAATATATTATGTACTTGTAATTGCATTTTCCACGAATATGACAATCTTACGATTACTGGATGATCTTTAATCGCACAAATGAGAGTATTCCTGACGGATAAACATGATTAGAAGATATGATTTTCGATAAGATTATGCTAGACATCCATGACAGTAGAAACGCTTTCAAGTTGCTCTTAGAATTGTAGCCTGAGTGTCGCGATAATGTTCGCAAAATTATTTAAGCGCGATCCAGCAAAAGTAATTTCACGTGATATAGAAAAGCAACTGAAGGATGAATTCAGGAAGAACAAGGATACTCACACGATTTTATTGCTTGGTACTGGAGAGGCTGGCAAAACTACACTTATTAAGCAAATGAAAGTTATCCATGCGAGTGGATTCACTGACAAGTTAGTTTTTCTCCAAAAGTTTTCTTTAATCAAAATTAAACCAGGACAATTTTATTACAGGGAGAAACTTGATAAAATCCCTGATATCAGAAACAATATTCACGACTCAATTTATAGCATAGTGAAGAATTTGAAACAAGTACAACCAAGTGTTGAAATAAAGGATAAAACGTCTCAAAAAGCAGCCGAGTTTATTTTAAACCTCGGAGAAGAACCACTGGATGAATATACAGATGAATACTTCGATAATGTGAGCAAACTGTGGCATGATGAAGATATACAACGAATGTTTAAACGAGCTAATGAATATCATTTACCAGACAGCGCTGAAGAGTAAGTATGCATAGTTCAAAGTTTAATTTTAACTTATTGAAAAGGCTGCGAGTAGGTTTATGCGGCGACTGGATGTTATAAGACAGCCCAACTATGTTCCCACAGTTCAAGATATTCTCTATTGTCGTGTGAAAACGACCGAGATATCAATCTATCCGTTTGATGTTCAAGTATCGAAAAAGTACGGTGGTGGAAGAGCACAATTTTCGATGATTGATGTTGGTGGGCAACGAATTTACCGCACAAAATGGATTTCAGTAAGTAAACTACAAAAATAATTCGAATCCGAATGCTATTTTGCACTATTTTTAGGTATTTGAAGGTATTGAAACTTTATTGTTCCTGATTTCTGTCGGGGAATTTGACCAAACTCTTCGTGAAGATAATACAACCAACCGACTAGAAGAATCCTTGAAATTATTTAATAATATGTTTAATAGCAGGTAACGTTCAACTTGGGCAATTTGATCTTCGTTTTTCACATTGAAATACTTTTTCAGATATCTACAAAGCAGCAATGCAATTATTTTTCTGAACAAAGAAGATATTTTGGAGAGAAAAATTAGAAGCGGTGCATCGATTGGTACTCACTTTGAAAAATACAAAACATTTAACAAAAGTAATGATGAATTTGTGAATTCAAAGTTATTCATTGAAGAAGAAGTAAAAGTAAGTGATATGTTTAAAACTATAAACAATAACTAATATTGAAAGAATTAATTAACAAATATTAAGTTCCCATAGATTTATATTACTTATATTGCATGTTTTACTTCATTTTAGGCGATAACTAATGCAGCTGAAAGTAATAGAGGAGTTTACATCCATTTTACAACTGCCACAAGTACTCAAAATATAAAACATATTTTTGATTCAGTTCACCAAATCATAATTGAAAGTGCATTAAGAAAAATTATGCCTCTGTAAATATAGTATTCATTTCCTATCAAATATATTAAATAGTTTTTTTGGGTCCTTACATTTTGGAAATCCTTCAACATCTCATTTTAACAATGACCATTTTAACTGCTCTTTGGCACTTTGTAGCACCTGAAAATTGGATGAAATTTAAATTGTATAACAAGCTATCTAAAATATATGAATGAATTTTAAAAATATTTGTAAAAATTAAATCTATATTTAGTGATTTTATACAAAACCAAAGCCATTCAAGTTTAATATCATTAATAATATTCATATAAGAAATAAAGCAGACATCACCAAAACATTGAATGTATGGCATTAGTTACCTGTGCTACAGTCTGTTCACCCAATGGAATGTCATCTGTCCTTAGTGCAACTCTTGAAACAACTGAACTTGAATCTGCATCAATTATAATACCTCCATCACAGATTTCATCCATGGCCAACATTACAATATCAAGTGACTCCAAAACTGCCCTCTTTTCCACATTCTTCCTCAAGATTTGGCTTACAGAATCATATAGGCAATTGAGAACACTCATAAGAATCAACTAAAATCCAATAGCATTGTAATAATATTAAGTTAACTATAGCTAAATATTATTAATAATTTTACCTCATTTTCATGTGAACTGCCCATGACATAGAAAAACAAGTCTACATTGCTCTTATAAATACAAGTTAGACCATCTAACATAATTATCTCTGCATTTGCTCTGTGGGTTTTATTGAAAAGGTTCTTTTCAAATGCTTTCTGTTCCTTGGCTGTTGGAAACACATTTTTATCATAGTATTTTGCTAATATTCTGTTGCCATCATTATCCAGAATTGCAATTCCTTTGATGGTATACAAAGTTGGTTCCTAAAAGCACAAAATACTTTAGAAGCTATAGAAAATCTCTTAAAGTATTACCAATAAATGTCCTTCCATGATAGATTATTATTAATATTTCACAGAAGACGAATTGTTCAGCATACGTGTAAAATAATTTCGGTTTACTAAATTCATGGAGTTAAAATGAGTTGGTTTGATACTTAGCTAACTTCAGATAAACAGCGCTCCCACTTTTTGTGAGGAACATTGCGAAAGGCGAAAACGCTTACAAAGCGTATTTTACAATATTTTATCCGATATCAAACTAATTTATAGATAAATCCTATTTAGCGAAATATTGAACTTATTTCAGCAAAATAATTGAATGATTTATGTACTTATTTTGAATTCCAATTGGTGAGAAAAAGAACTTTAATGCAGATGCGCCAACTATCGACTTAACAACCAACCATTTCTGGAGATTTCGTTTCCGCACTTCATTCCTAACCTCTTTTTCGGCGGTGTTTGGCTCTTTTTGTCGTTAAAGGAAACATTACAGGTCAATATCCAATATATTTTTAGTCATCACGTAATAATTTTAAGTGATTTCATTTAAATGCGTTAGCATTTTGATTCTAACATTTAAGTAACACAATATTTTATTCGCAAGTTGCGAATTATTGAATGAATTCTGCCGGGGTTTGATGTTAGCCATTTATGGTTACCATGACTATTCTGCGTGCTTAGTGTCACGACTATTTGCACATTGTATTGCAATTATTTCTTCCCTAATAACTAATTCATGATTACAGATCATCACCATGCCAGAACAAACTGAAGTTGAAAAGAAGCCAGCAGCAGAGGCAAAGAAAGCAGACCAACAAACAGAAGAATCCTCAACAGAGAGTGAAACTGATGATGAAATTCCAGACTTGGAAGACCCAACTGCGGCGGCAGCTGCAGGAGGCGCATTCCCCGGTGCCGCGGCTGCCGGTGTGGACTTGGTTTCAAAGGCCAAACAGTCTCGTGGTGAGAAGAAAGCCAGGAAAATTATGTCCAAATTGGGATTGAAACCAGTAAGTGATTCCTTCATGCTTCATCATAATTTTTATCTATATGATGATCAGAGATTATGGTTTCGTTTTTATACTGAGAATTAGTTGAAGAAATAACTCTTGGCAGACTGATGTTCCTTCAACTCTTTCAAGTTATTATGTATCATGTGGGTCAAATACTAATATTTGAATGTTTAGGTTCAAGGAGTCAATCGTGTCACAATCCGCAAGTCAAAGAACATCCTGTTTGTCATCAACAAGCCAGATGTGTACAAAAACCCAGTCAGTGACANTTCAAGGAAGTCAATCCAGCTGGTGATGGAGCTGCTGGCACAGCAACGACGTCGGTCGCACCAATTGCCGAAGAATCTGAGGACGAGGAGGTTGACGATACCGGCGTCGAAGAGAAGGACGTCGAACTGGTCATGACTCAAGCGAATGTCAGCCGTTCGAAGGCTGTAAAGGCGCTGAAAAACAATGAGAACGATATAGTAAATGCAATCATGGAGTTAACAATGTGATTTTAACGCATTGTTTGATGGGTTGGCCAATCATTTCAATAATTACTCGCCTCATTTTATGTTGAGACACTCGGAGAAAGTGTACATACATGCAAACATACAATAAATTTAGTCATAACAGAAATTATCAATTTCTATCTAATGTATCCTAATCCATAAGAGAAAAATTCCTTAATCATTAGAATCCATTAGTTTAAATCTGAAGCAATATTCAATTGGGTTTGTTTTGCTGATAATTTGTGCAATAAACTAATTAATCTTGTATTAAAATTTATCCATGCTCTTTTCGCAAAAATTATGCATTTTCACATTGTAATTTAAATCAAAACTATCTGAATTTTCGGGATGTTTATCAGTCTACAATTTCATACGAATGAAATAGACTGCAAATTAGTTCCGCTATTTCAGCAAAAAATACATCTATAGTATCGTGTAAAAGTTGATAACTGTTATCAGACCTTCCACAATAATGGGAATTCAAGTTTACGTAAACAAATATTTAAGGACGACTGTAGCAGATGAGTTTTTTTGGATAGAAAGACTTCAAGAGATTTAAAAATCTGTTATCGATAGGTAATCCATGTTTTACGCTGAAATAGTGCGTAATCATAGCTTACTAACTTTTAAATAAATAGTTGCTACGGTAACTAACACAGATAAATAGATTTGACCAAAAGTTTATCACCGGAAGTGGAAATAGCTTTGAAAAATCAACATCTTAAAGATGTGTGTTATGTAATAAGTAAACAAGAACAAACATTTGTTTTAATTATATAATTACTTTTATATATGTTAATGTAGTGCAATTTACAAATGTTAATACATACAGTGTCTCGTCATTCACATAATAAAGTAGAATTGCCAATGAAAGTCGTTCGAGTGGAACTAAAGGATACACAACCGTCCAGAAAAGAGAATACAGTCGTTTGTAATATACATTTGAATAATAATTGTGCAGGTTAATAAGAACGAAAATCTTATGAAATATTGAACCAAATGAAATTAAGATCGAGAAACGAAGAAACGAAATGTGTTGGCTTTACTATCGTTTAATTAAACAGATAATTATGTATAATATGTATCGAAATAAAAATAAATTATAAAATAAAATTTAAAATATAGATTACAAAATCAGACTTTTAAAAATATTTGTATTCGATAATAATATGAATTATTGATAATGCGGCGTTTGCGATTGCATTAGAAATAATATAGAAACATCCGGATGGCTTAGTTATTTCTTAATAATTCTCAATTATACTTATTTAGGCAATGCATTATTAAGTATCGTATTTTATAGATATAAATATTATTAACTAATTGTCGTCATTAAGTGCATGGCTTATGAACGACAAGACGTTGTACACATCTACGGACCGACACTTTTCTTGCTTTCGTAAACTTCATCGTAATTAATTCGATTATGTATGTACACTGACATAACATACACAATTCATTATTATAGTAACACTTTCATAGATAATAAATTATATATTTATATAATTTATATTTTTATATATCGTAATTTCTTTCACTACTGCTTCGCCATCATCATATCATCAATTTTTGAGGGAGTAACTCTTACATATTTTTTTATCGCGTTTTTCTTAGTTTTTTTTCTTCATCATCTTTTGTATCGTTACATGAGTATGTGAATGGGGGGTTCTTATTGTTCTCCAACATCAAATTTACAACGTATTAAAAATAACCCCTCAGTTAATAATAATAATAGTTTCGATTTCGTCGTGTACATATCTTAGTTTTTTTTAGTTTGCGTTAGGCTTTTCTCACAATTTTTTCGGTTGGTTCGTCTCGCGCTTCCCTTGAACTTACGTACACAAATGCTACATATTCAAGATCGTCATCTTTCAATTGCAATACAATATTAATATAATATACAGTCAACGTAATCAATCATACAATGTGACGCGTTTCTTCATATGTATGTATCGTTAAAAATATATGCCATATATGCGGAAATACAAGGGTCTTGAGAGATACGCATGTAAATAGGTCATGAACTTGCTAGAGTTTGTGATAGACGACTTATTAATAACGTTATTATGTACGAGTCAAAATTTACGTTTACACTGGTAATGATTCAGTTATATTAGTACGTTTCTTGGTTTCGGTATCGCTACACTTGTTCGTTCCACCTTATCGCATCGTTATCAATTTGCATTTCTTCTATTTGAATCGCATCGAGTTCATGTGTGAGGGGTGATGTGTGTGGGTGGGTGGGTGCCTCTTAACGAGTTTGAACTTGTATTTACATTAAGAATTTGTCGGTAGTCGCTGGTCATTCATAAGAAGTACGAAACAGTCGATATCAATTAATCATACATGCTTAATACGAAATAAAATTACTGGCAAGAATAATGAGTTCTTGTAGTCGTTGAGAATTATGTAAGATTCAGGAATAAGTCAAAGTATTGCAACGGATCCATCCGTCCATTCGTACCGCCATGAGATTATGTCGTAATCATATAAATAAATTCGTGATGTGTCCGCTTATTACACGCTACAATCAAATTCGAAATGATAAAGCTATAATTGACGTGTGATAAATTGGAACCATCATTGATCGAATCTTTCATTCTTTCGCTTCTCGCGCATCCCAACACCAACAATGAAGCGCATTGTAAATCTCATCAATTTCAGTATCCGTAGAACCTTCCAAATCAACTCAGTATCTCAGTAATACAGCTACACAGTCATAAATAAATACAAACATTTAGCAACAAATAAATGCGTTGCCTTAATATAGACCTGATATCACCTTTAGTGCCGCTTCAGACAAATTCATTGCGAATTATTTTGTGTATGGCTCAATAGTTTGCAGACCTCTTCAAAAAAAAAACAAAACGGAACTCATTTCCATTATTGATTGAATGCAACGATTTTCAGTAAGATAATCAATTGATAGTTTAGCCTCGCGGAAAATGATTTACAAAATGATTTGCTGATATATAGACTTCTGACTAGCGGATTGTTTTTGTTCGCAAAATGCGGCAATTCTTACATTAGATATCGAAACAAATATTACACAAATTTGCTGGCATTAATGCACGAGTAATATACAAATTACGATAGTCGTGAGGGTGCAACAATTATGGAAATGATCGTCTACGTAAGAGTTGAGTAATCATAAATGTAAGTCGTTCATAGAGGTTTCTGTTTGTTCGTACGAAAAGAATATTGCTTCGCATTCGATACGTGATGCATTCGAGTTGGTTCAATGAAATCAACCATTTGACAATGAATCAATCAATCAATACAAACGAATTAATTTCATTTCAGTCTTCTTTCAATCGAATTAAATCTCAGTTTCAATTTCCGTTCTTCCCTTTTTCCTATGCTTCTTCTCGTCGTTTGCATTTGTTACAGCATCGAATAAATTATGCTTAAAAAATAATAACGGTGTTTACGTTAGACCTTTTCCGAATTCTACGCTCAAATGAACATATACACATTATATATTTTTACTAATAATTTAAGGGGTTTCTTGGTCCTTTCACTTACACGACGCACTACTGTCTTTTTTTTGTACAGAAAAAATGTAATCGCATCTACATTTTTGACGCCAGGCGTACATCCTCCCCCAAAGAGTCTAGTTACAAATGCTGGTATTCGTATTGTTCATTTGATGTGAGGGTGAAGTATGTTATGCAATAACAAATTGTAGCCCGTGGTTGGTTCGTTCAACAACAATTCTCGTTGCATGCAGCTACAGCCCGCAAACGGGGATCGCATGTGACATTAATTTAAAATGTAATCTGTACAATCGGTTGTCCAAAACGTCGGCCGCACGATGGACTTCATCGCACCACGAGCAGGACCGGGAGGATGGCAATTAAGAGCACTATGTTTAGGCCGACGCGCGCACCAGCTAAAGTAAGTTCTTCACTTTTCACCACCTCGTTCGGATGCTTATCGTACGTCTTGATCTTCTTCGTCGCGAACGTGGGCGGCCGGCGCGGCGGCAGCGTCGTCGTGGTGGTCGTTGTCGTCGGGGCGGCGGATGGGGGCGGCGTGCTGCGCTGGTGCGGCGGCGCCGACGACCACAGCGGCTTCGAGTAGCTGGTAGGCTGTCGCGCGGTGGTCGTCTCCGCCGAGGGCGCCCACACCTTGAAGACGATCTTCATGTTGTGGGTGGTGCAGCGGCCGCCGATGCGCCGGTGGAGGTCGTCCCCGGTCGACGTCGATATGAAGTAGTAGTCGTGGCCGGGCAGGAACTCCAGCCCGCCCGGCTGCGGCGTGAACGGCCGGAACGTGATCGTGAAGTACATCAGCTTGTACGGCTTGTCGCAGACGGCGATGATGCGCGGGTTCGCGTTCGTGATGCGACACGTGTCGAATTCGTCCTTCGACACGTTGTAGATGATGTACTTCTCCATGTCCTCCTCGCTGGCGCCCGGCGTGTACACCGGGCAGATGAGGTCCACCTGGTCGTATTCGAACTTGTTGTTGTTGCGGTTCACATCGATCACGTTGTCCGTGTTGTCGATACGGAAGATCGGGTTCGTCGAGTTCCAGTGGATCGTGTTGTGCTTCGCGCTGCCGGGCATCGTCGCCAGCGACTCCACGCACAGCGTCACCGCCACCAGCAGCACGCTCGCCACCTGCTTGCACCAATTCATCGCGGATCGCGCCCCAGGTCCCCTGCCTTCACGTCCAAACTTGTCTTCCACGTGCCCTACAACACAAAAAACGTATTAGAACAATGCATAGATGATTCCCTACGCAATCGTGCTCACTGATCAACGAGTATCGCTTGATACTAAACAATATTGAGCCTCATTCCATTATGAGGATTAGGTGATCCCCCTCGAATCCCCATTCAGTTATCATGTTCTGTATGAAAAATACATGAATATCGGAAATGGACTCTCCAATTGAGCTACCTGTGATCTTATATTCATATACCATACACGTATATCTACTAACAATACCTCGAATACCAACCTATCTAACACAATCCCATCCTCTCATTCAGATACGTATCATGTACACGGATCCGTGCACCAACACACGCTCAGCGGACGTCTAGTAAAACAAAGATTAGATTATGCAGGCGATCAAAGAGCGTCTGGACGCCAACGAGAGGATCGGGACGAATTGATTTGCGAAGTAATCGGTGGACAACGCGAATTCGATGGCTCCCAGCGAATGCTCGGAAGGAGCACAAAGGTGTACGAGACATGTTGAATTGGCTTACCTATTGTTAAAATGTTACTCATAAATGCGACGTTCCGTCCATTTTCCTGCACATCCTTCGCTGCAAGCACGTTAAACCACTTTCCAATGTAATCCAAGAACTATTTGCAACATTTTTAGCCAATCGAATGAGCGCGCAAGCAAACAAATCCGAAAATAAGGTATCATAAAATTACGTACAAGAACCAACATTCCATTGCCATTTTGTCACTGGTTCATGGCATCGGCGACAGCGCTTTAGAGCTTTTTGCAGTAGCGACGTGCAGTGGGCTCTCTCGAAAGCTCAGCTTCGTCTTCCGCGAACAAGAGTTCTTCCGCACTCTTTGGTGTTTTTCGAAGCTTATTTGTGCCGACTGCTGCCATCTGGTGGCGTTTATCGAAACTACAAAATTTATTTAAAAAATTAATTAAAATTTTAACGTTACATTATGGATTATTGACTCATTGTTCGGACTTTTAAATTCAGCGGAAAAGCTTAAAGGATTTATTGACATGCGTTATCGCTGATTGTATTCCTACAAAACATGTGCGATAACGCAAATTCGATATATTTGAGATTTGCGAAATTTGTAAGTTACCAAAATAGTTTCAAGGCAATTACTTTCACATTCTAGTAATCAAACCAGTTCGTTTCTTCTTCTGTGTCTACAATCACCTAAAGAAGGGGAAATAATATCGTAATGATTTGATAGCTTTAAATGTCGTGGAATAAGTAAGCAAGGCAATCAAAATACATTCTCTTTTTCGAAGTGCGCGGATCAAACTCGTCAGCAGTTTCCGCAGTACTGCTGCTCGTGGCAGGCAG
>JARJDZ010001670.1:0-11296 GCA_030264555.1 Aleochara sp. GC000083
TTCCAATTTTTGGTATTCTTTGAAATGTGGATCCAACGATAAGCAAGTAAGGATAACTTTGTACTGAACAGTAGGCATCCAACTCTTTGACCATTGCAACCAGGGGCACGTTCTTTTCGCGGCATCGTCCACGGGTGAAGACCGGTTGTTGTATCCCAAGGGCAAAACGATAAGATGGCTGGTCCTGCCCGTCTGCCACACATTGCCCAAGGTATGGGCGGCACATGCAACATATTGCTTGCCAACGCGAAGAAACCCTTTTGCTGGTAAATACACCTCGAACACGCTCAGCCAAACGCGCATTTCACCGCAAATACCACAAAATCGAAGACCAAAGGAGGCATTCATTTCGCCCAACGAGACACCCAGTTGTCGTGATCAATGATCAAATCTTTGTTGGTGGTAATCAATCATTCACCATGATATCATGATATGCGGATCCAGAAGAGTTTTTCCATCCGAATGTGGAATTTCTACCGTCGGAATCGTTCGCGACCATTAGACTAATGAAAACGTAGAAAATATATGGGGCGACATTAACAAAATTTAATGGACGCAAACAAGAGCTGTCACATTCCATCAACGTTAGAAGACATCCGAAGACAAGACATGCAATCAAGCGAAATGATGTCTATTAGATTAGCCTCGCGCACCGCGAACTCGTCAACGATACCGACTGAAAACAAAGAGCATGTGACACAAATGAGAATTGGAATTAACTAAATGGGAATTAACGCTGTTGTAGGGCAACAACAAACAAATGGCAACAAACTGGGAGTAAATTAATTAATTGCCTGTTGTTTATCTATGATAGACGTTAATGAATTAGTTTATATCTGGTATCAAGGGATGTTAATACGTTTTTGCATTTTCAGAAGATGGAATTAAATTCAGAAACTAGTAAGTAGATAAATAACATTTGGACAGTAAATTTTTGGAATAACTTTCCAATTTTACTTTTTATCCTTCCTAAAGTCTTAGAAAAATATATTATTGCATTACTGAATGATGTTATCAGATACCAGATAGTTTTCAAAGTTGAAGCTAACTGAATTTTTTGGGAATTAGTTTTGAGATATTCAAGAATTGAATTTATCATATTAAAGAGTTAAAGTAAGCAAGTTTTTTTACAAAACATCAAAAATACATAGATTTTTGTACAGTCTATAAATGTAAAAATGAATATTCAACAATAATAAATAAAAAGCAAGCATGTGCAATAAATTATGCATCTTAAAGTAATTTTTATGGATTCTTTCTCCATTCGTTTTAATTTTTAACGATCTGACATATCTTTTATACGAGTTTTTATTGAATATTCCAATTGTCTACGTGGTTATACGATACTGCATATTTAATCTATCACCATGCAAAAGATAAAAGATTTTCCTTTGGAAATGGCGTGACGTAAAAGTCCGGCGAAAGGCGTTGTTTAAAATCTGAACGCGATGGAAAAAATGGCAATGAGTTACTACTGTAGGAAGCACCTAGTTGTAAAGTATAAGTTATTTAGCATAGTTCAGTGTGTAAGTGAAGTGTACATAGGACGGTGATCGTTGCAGCCAGATAAGGCGATATTTAATGCAAAGCTGAAATCGATGACTGCGGGCAATTGAAATTCTAATTTACTATTTTCGTATTACCATTAGCTCACTTGCATGCCACACATGCACCAAGCAAGCAGCCAATTTAGGTGCCATTCTTGGTTTGTGAAGGCGTAAGCCACTTTCTACCAGAAATTTGTGTGGCCCACACGAAAATTGAACCCAATTTCTAGATTCACCTTCCGAATGACACAAACTCGATAGGAAAATACAGTTCATTCCTTGAAGATAGTTTCATGAGCTTTCCAGTCCTTGTATCAGACGGGAACCATCAGCAAAAACAAAGAAACTCAACGAGACCATGGAAGTAATGCTTCGTTTTGGCCGAATGGAATTGTTGTGAACCGTTGAGAAACAGTAGCATGTATAATATAAAGAAACTCGAGGGAGACTTGTAATTATATATTTAAAATTACAATGATTAAGATGAACGCTGGAGATGAACCGTGATGCACGCGCATCGGATGCTCTTGGTGCGCCAACAAACCAGAAGCACATCTGATCATGGTCCATGGTCCGAAGACGTCCATAGTCCTCTTCTACGTGTTCAATGAAATATATTCTCCAAGAACATTCGACATCGATGGTCGCATGCATCGAACATCGTACATCAACCGCAATAGCTTTATATTCCGTGGAGCTGTCCCATTGCATCGGCCAGCCACTATAAACTACATATGGATGAGAAGAGGAGGATCTTCAGCCAGCAACAACATTGTGCTCGAAATATTCATGAACGCCGAGGAGGAATCCTTGCATCATGCCAGCGCATAAAGAAGATTCAGGGCCGGGAGGAACTGACGAAACGAACGAAATATTCATAAGAGTCTTCAGCATGCAGCCACAAGAAGCAGGAGGAAGAATCGGCTGCTTTTGAGTGGTATGTGTGTATGTGGATGGAAGAAACTGTTCTTCGTTTGGCCGACGGGGAATTTTTAAGTTGCAGCCAACGTTTCTTGCTTACCCACTGCTTTGCATCAATTCTTCAGCTCTTCAGCTGCTGGGCAGAATTTTTACCAATGCTCATCTATCAAGAGTGTTCTACACTTGATCAAAACTTCAGAAAATCTGAAATTATGTGTTTGTATTGTGAAAATACCGAAAAAGTTTCCGATGAGTTGTAGGACATTTTAGAAATGGTAAAATTACAATGGAAAGTCTTCCAGGATCGATTTTTCTTGCAATGGATAACATCCTGTATAAAATGAACAAATATATTATAATTTTATTGGTGTTATGACTGTAATTATCTATGGCTATTGGATATATAAATTCTGTATTGTTTTGTTGCTTCTTGAGATGCCTTCTCAAAAGTAGACTTTCATTCATCAACATTTTAGCTGGAGATATTTCGTTGGGGAAATCTTCACGTTATGTAGCTACTGTCCTGGCCCGTAAGAAATACTATAATTATTAATAATTATGCAATGCAAGCTTCAAAATTCTCTCAAGTCCGAATCGGTAATGAGTTGTCTTCGAGTTGAAGAGTTTCTTCCTTGGATCAGTTTGATTCAATCTCGAATTTTATGCGTTAAACCGTTGATAATTTACATAAATTATTCAGTAGCACTCTCGTAATTTGTAATTTATAATTATTTCTCGGTTTGAGATCTTAACTCACTCATTTTATAAATTCCATCTTTTTGTTCTTCAGACTTACACTTCTTTTTACACTTTTTTGACATAAATATGAAATGATTAGGTTTCTTTGTAGCATGATCATCCTTCAATATTATAATCATGTATCGCCCTTATATTTTGGTGAAAACAAAATTATAAATATTGGAAAATAATCACAAGGCGTTGATTTACAATGCACCAGACGTTCAACCATTTTGCAAAATCGATTTTTAAACAAAAATTTGTATGATTAAAGGAAATTATAATACAGAGGCAATTTCCTTCATCCTCCATCCTCCATTGACCATGCTGCATCCTGAAATACTTTCCTAGAGTGGACCCATCTTCCTTAATAATATGCATTACAACAAAATTAACATGACGAAAAGTGAACCGTTTTGCGCATCATAATTTCTATGGTGACCAAAATGCAAAATTTCTGAGATATTTTGCATCATGGTATTAAATGTAATTATGAAATTATCCAGGACTAAATTTCGTACAAGCTTGTATTTTAATATTCTACCATCAGAAATACATGGGATATTGGACCATGAAGACGACAAGATCTAAATATGTAATTTGAACATTATAAAAGATGAGCAGGATAATTTTAGGCACAAATTTCACCAGAATTATATGAATTAGCATAAAAACAAAGCGTTTTCTAATTTTGCAAAATTCTACCATGATTTCACGGCTAATTACAAAGTTAAGAAGATATAAATTAGGGAAAATCATTGAACTGTAATTTCCAAGTTTGAGTTGCTATAATTTAAATCTGATTTATCTGCACACAGAAAAAGTTTAATTGAAATAAAATTAGAACTTGTTGTAGACCGAAGCCGATAGATATCCGCTTATCAAAGTGCACAAAACGAATGAATAATTCATCACAAAAAACGTGTTCCTCACCAATCGCGTGGAATCGAGGCGAGTGAATCGAAATAGTCCAAGGCGCAAGCCTCATGCGTACTGCACGAAGAAGTGAATTCAAGTGAATAGTGCGGCACAATTGTTTTACTTTATTCCATAATTCATCGATTCTCTGAACAATTTACGTACGACCGTACTAGATTCATGCACCAAATGCCTTTGTTCGCGAAGAACCACCCAACAAATAATTCTTCTAGAAAGATTTCTTGCTTGGAACCAACAGGAATATCATCATAAAATTTTGCATGAAAACTTTCTGCAACTAAGTTTGACTAAGAATCGGACATATTGTATATTCACTTGAATTTTCCCATTCGATGCTCAATTATTCAATCGACTCAATTGCACAATTTCAATGGTACAAGCCACAAAAGACGATGATACCACGCAATGCTTAAACGTTTTCCGCTATATTATCCACACTAGATACTATATAGACTTAAAACTTAATGCCTACCCCATCTGAATATCCTTGTAGGCCGGTAAAAGCGGCGAGGTACTTTGATATTAAACAAATTGTGCATCAACTGTGCGCTAAATGTTCCCAGAAATCCGTCGGAAAGTTATTGATGAGTTTTAGTACAGTAGGCAAATAAATGAGTGCAGCCCGTTTGGGCTAAACTATTCATGAAGCCCACTCATTCACCCATTCTTTGTTCAGACAACTCATGTTCACAAGAGTCCAAATGTCGCACATTATAAAAATTACATGTAGTCTACCTTAATTGGGATGCAGAAAACAAATTGTCACTAATATCAATGCAGGTCTTTTAAATGTGCGCTTTGCTGCTTGTCATTACATTCAATCGCTTGATTAGTTTGATTGGCTTAATGCAAATGAATGAAAATTTGTTTAATCATCACGGGTGCATCGTTGGAGAGCTCCGGATAAAGACCATGTTGGGCGCTCTAATGAGCAAGATGATGTAATGAGTGCTATTTGTTGCTGCAGGCTCATGGCGGTTCGAGGAGAGGATTGAAGAACAATTCCCGGAAGGGTTGTAGCCACCAACTAACGAACCAATGGAACCAACCAACTAACTATATGGTGAAACCCCCTAGCTGCAAGAAGCCCTTATTTACATCAATTTCCTGGTAGAGACCGCTGAATGTTTTACACTAACCGGAAGAGGACTGCGGAGGTGATTGACATCTATTATCAATTGGAAACAAATACAATGGCATAACAACAACGCAAGTCAATGAACGGGTGATTGTGTTGATTGTTTGTGCGGTGCAGGCTCGAAGAAATTCGCTGGCGTCTCGGATGGATGGTGGAAGACCTTGATAAGGCAAATTAGGCTGGATGAAGGAAGACGGCGAGCTGCTCGTCCGGACACTCTTTCTTCACTCTCGAAGAGCCCGGCCACAAATAATAATGAGCATGTACGCTTGCGATAGCCGCCTCACAAACACCGAGAAAATGCGCCCAAGAACCGACACCAGCGCCGAAAGAACCACGGCTTGGTCTTTTGTGTTTGCCTGTGTGCGTTGAGTGCTCACTTTAAGCCGGAGCAATGTAATTTTATAATTTTCCCCTTATTTCGTCACAAATTACACTGGGAGCATGTTTAGCAGGCCTGCTTTAGTTAGTCCTCGACGGCTGATACGTCAACAATGCGCTCAAAGTCTGCTGGAAGTGAAACCCTCGAAGAAGCTGCCAGAAAAGTCTTCTCCATGGTTACATCGTTGAAGAGTGTGATTTTGGTGCCTTCAGTGATCTCAGTGTTCAAAGTGTCCTCAGTGTGCAACTCATCATCATGTGTCTACTCTCAAAGCAGAAGAAAGCCAAAAAATAATAAAACTGAATTGGAACCATTAGAAGCCCTTCTTTTGTGCGAATACAAGAAACCAACGCGTAGGATAATTGTCGATGGGGGCGCCTTCGATAAGTCGCCTGGAGCGAGATGGCGCCAAAAAACGAGCTTAAGAACTGCAACCTGACTTGTACCACTTGCACATCTACAGAGAATTCTGGATGTATGCGTCCTGTGCCACGAGGCATACAAGCGACTTAAGTGGCCGAGGTCGAACGTGGCGCCCCCCGGTGCATGCAGCGCCGAACCGTTCATTAGTTAGTGAAACTTTGCGCTTAATTACTGGCCTGCGCGATAATAAAAAAATGCTACCGCTGGTCACGATTTTGCCGACGCGCGCGCTTTTTCCTCCCCGTTCGTTTGGTGGTACCTTCGAAGGAGTTGATAATAAGTACCTAAATAGATTTGGCTTAATATCGGATGATAGGCATCCGGATGGTTCGAGGGTATTGCAGGGTATGGTGGTAGCTAACGAAGAGTTTCTTAATTGATGAGCTCAGCGCCGTTTAATTTTTTAATTGTCGGCCTACAGCCCGTAATCAGCGTTGTGTAGGTCAGCTCTGTAAGACTGAAGGTTGAAGGTGGAAGGATGTGTCTTAAGATGGATGGATGGACATTTTTGGAGTGATAATAATATATTTATAATAAATGCATAGCAAGGATATTTATAACGCGGAATTCTCAGTTGTTTGAAGATGTAATTAGAAGTAATGCTTCTTTTTAATGATAGGTTTTGATCTTTCTTGGTTCTTCTGCTACCAATTGATAGAGTATTTGATGTAATTTCATAGTATAACAATCAAGTTGAAGTTAATTTAGTGAAAATATTAGATTTCTACCTTAGAAGTTAAGTTTCCTTCTTGAACATTTCAAAACAATATCAGGCTCCTTTTTAAATTTTAGTTTATATCTTGCCAAATAAATTTTCTTTCAATTGCTACTATCCAAGATCTATTTGTCACTGGAATTTTTGAAACAGAAGTTTTGAAAGTGGTCAAAATGAGCTAATTTATTGGATAAAGAAATATATTCAGATATTTTCACAGTAATTATTTGAAATTTAAGACATTGTAAAAGGGCATTGTATAGGTAATGAAATTCTCTAAAAATTGACATATAACTTGACCTGATTATCCTGAGGGATATATGAATGAGCAACCCTTAAACCAGACCAATTAAATTTGGACCTTTGCTTCAATTTTCATTCAAATTATAAAATTTCTCTGATTTTGGCCGACCACTTGCTCCAATGCACCTTAACAACCTTCGGGATGATTATCATCATTAGCCGAGGCGCACATGTAGAAACCAACGGTCCTAATAACACACAATGGTCATCTCGTGGGTCATTTGAGACCAGAAAGACATTGAGCAAATCGAAGGATGTGCGTTCGCATGTGTGCGCTATTTCTTCTTCTTCTTCAACATTTCATGTCGGTCGTTATAAACAAACGGTGCTCCGGCGCCGAAGATCGGCTGGGCCAGCCGGGTGGCTGGTGCACTCTTCGTCTCCATCTTCGTCGACTGCTCAGCTTCTGCGTGTCCGTGCGCAGCAACAGTCGAAGAAAATACAAATTTGGGCCTAAAATAACAGAGCACTCGGCCCGCCGAGCGCGCGGCCTCGCCGACGATGCCTGCGAGCTGCCCTCTTCGTCTTGGTCTTCTTCAGCTTCTTCGGCGCGCAGACGGATAATTACTAGTTAGGACTCTTCCCCGCATCGTTCGTACGCGCGCACGTATATTATTATCGAGAGGTGTTCGTCGTCGTCGACGCCGACGTCGCAGCCGAAGACGTCGTCCGTTTTTCGTATGCCCTCATGCCGGAAACGCTGGGCCCACCTTTCCTCCGTTTGTTTCTTCGGCATCGGCACCAACGTCTTCCTCTCCCGATTTGAAACGCGGCCGCATTTGATTTGACTGACTGATTGAAGCCCTTCGTCGAAGACGTATAATAAACCCACCTTTTTCTAGAGACCGACGCATTGACATCCAACTTTTTCGACCTTCCTAAAGAAAAAAACAATGAAACTTCAAAAAATCAAATTTGGCACTTTTAAGTATAATGTGGTACAATTGAAATCACATTCGAGAAGTTCTGATTGAATTGCAAAACAATTACATAGAATTATCTTGATATTAATATGATTATTAAGTTATCGGATTAAATTGTCATGACAACCAAAAATTATTCCATTAAATGATCAGCCAACATGCTTAATCATAGACATTTATGATAGCAATATTAATGATTTTTAAATACCCCAGGTTAAACTATTCAGCACGGAAAAGCACTCATTAGGCAAATTATTACAACTAATTGAATGTTATTATAGGCATCAAGCTGAAATCACGTCTAATACTACAACAAATTCGAGATTTTATTAGCTGTATACATTTTCCAACAATTTCCAACACCTCCGATGCAATTATCAATAATTTGCTGTTAAACAATTAAAATCAATACGGGTAATGTTCGAGTACTTAGTACCTTGCTAATTATCTTGATAAATGAGAATGTTTAGTATGATGAAGAGTTTGTTGACACACTTTAGTTTAGTCATGTCCAATTACCAGATCTATTATCTAACGCGCGTTGTGTATATAATTTAGAGCAATTTTTCGGTGGCACATATACAGACTCGATGGATGAATGTGTGGATTCTTTGTTGCTTTTTCTTTCGTCCTTAGTATTCAACAGCGCGCTATTTGCCGGTAATATTACACTTATTTAAGCTACATTATGGGCATAAAGCACATGATTTGATTAAAGCGTTGCTGTAAATTGTTGTATTTAAGTGCACTCGTACAATACATCAACAAGTTTGTAGTGATGTGTGCAAGGAAATTGTTAAACTGTTTGTTAAACTCATCGGAGTTGTTTTTATTTTGTTCTTGTAATCATCACGTTGGATTTTCTTAAGTGCCATGTTTATAACTATTTTAATGACTTTTAAACACTTCAAAATTTAGAATGACTTATTGTTTCTTTAAATACATCGATTTAATTTGTTGTATTTTTATGAAGAATTTCATATTTTTTTTTGGAGGATAATTTATGTACTGGATGCCTTGAAACTTGAATCCAGAAGTTTGACAGCTAATAAATTACCTTAATATATGATATCAAGAAACGCCCACATTTTATTGCATCTCAACGATCGATTATATTGGAAAAATCTTAAGCATAGTCAGACATAAGATAGATATAACTGAAGCATTTCAAAAGCTATAACTTTTTTGTTTCAAACGAATTCCTTTCTTCTTGATGTTTATAAATACCTAAACATTTTTACAAACTTTTTAACAGGCTTAAATATTTTGAACAATCTTTATGGTATATTTTCAAGCCTTTGATAACTCTTTATAGATCTCATATCAATATCTATGAATACTCAATGAGAAGAATATGATTAATCACTTCAGATACAAAACATTTCTCTTCGATCCGATTCAACATTTCCATCGCTTAAACTTCTTTTTTCCTTGAAAAATTCTACATGCCTCAAATGGAAATGCAACTCGTGTGTCGTATGCAATGCGACTTGTGCCCTTCGGGCATCGATGAATAAATATTAAAATATGCCAGCCTGATAAAAACGCATTTCGCATCTAATGAATATTAAAAACTATAAGGGATCGCTTATCGCAATCCCCGATCGCGGATACTCGTACATAAATATTATTTATTACCGGTGCTCGCAGCTCGTTGCATTCACTATTCCTTTTTGGTGCTGCTATCGCATGATATGTATGACACAAACGCCATTCGAACCAGTAGCCCCTATAACTCAAAAGACACCAAAAAACAACAACCCGACTCTTGCACAACTCTCCGACCACTTCTGCAATCTAAGAGCAAGACTTCTCTGATGTCATGACTCTTTCTGCATTGGTCATTAATTACCTTTTGACATTACTGCATCGAATCTTGCAGGACGTGTGCTTTGGGTGGTCCTTCTTGCACTTTGTACCACTCGTTTTTCGTGTTGGTTTTGTAAGACTTCGAATTCAATCACATTCTCCGCTCACAATCAACTCGATGGAGTGTTGGCGAAGGGGCAGAATGGGAGCAGAATGGGCGAGTGGCAGCCAGGAAAAGGCACCAGTCCTGGGGAGGCATAATTTCCGGCGTTCAGCGGAAAAAGGCGAAGGCAATACCATCCAACGTTGGTTTTGCACCAAGGAAACGTTGAGGTTCTCGGGGGGTGAAACAAACTGACTTTTCGCACGACATTCGCCCATCATGTCTTGCGGCGCTGGCTGCGGTGGTTGGTGACTTGGGGGCGCGTTTTTATGCTGTCGTAAAACTCTTCGCGAACCATTCCAAAAATAGTACGAACTTATGCGTTTCCTTATCCTGGCAGACATAAAGTAAACATGTAAGAGCCATATCGGTTGCAAGTGACGTCCATAACGTATTGCTGAAGTAATACTGTGGAAACCACAAGGGAAGTGAATTCCACCCTCACCTTCTTTAATGATATTCAAATATAATAAACAATCGCAACTGCATTTCGTATTTGTCGTTTTTCTTTATTGAGTTTCTTAAGGTCAGAGTTGGTTTATGGTGCAATTGTCATAATGCAGTTAAATTCTAATATTTCCATAAGTACTCAAAGTTGCAACTGAAGATTTCCTTATTGTTGTAATAGCTTTAATTTTCCACTTGGAATTTAAGGTATTATGTCGTTCCCAAACGGTTCCAAAGGCTGCCGCCTCAAGGAAAATGGTATTTTAACTTAGGACAAGACATCTACCAAGTTTGGTAAGAATTGCTTGAACCGTTTCGGAGAAAAACAGGCACAAACTTTGTTATATACCCTATTTTAAATATAACAATTAATAATTTATAAACAAACCGTCAAAATCACTTGAAAATCTGGATATTTATTAATAATTACATAATAAACAAATGGTGAAAATTTGAAAACAATCGGACCAGCCGTTTTTGAGATATTAACAAAAGAATATTGACATATTCAACGGTGTTTATCTGCCGCCCCCGGAGAGTTTTCAGTCTGCCGCCCCTGCTACAGTAGCTTCGTCAAGATACCATTGTATATTCAAAATTTGATGAAAATTAATCGAACAGATCTACCAGTTTTAGGTATTTTTTCACTTTGCTTGCGGTAAAGAGCCGCCCCCAACCCTTTTTTGCACTTGCCGCCCTAAAAATCTGAATCTACGTCTATCTGTTAGTCTATGTACCAAATCTGGAGAAAATCGGTCGAGCCGTTCTCGAGATATTAAATAAAACGTAAAGACTAAACTGAATTGTCCTATCGTTGCTAAGGAAGTGTATTTTAAACTTAACAACAC
>JARJDZ010001673.1:0-22942 GCA_030264555.1 Aleochara sp. GC000083
CTTGAAGATTTTGATGAGCACTTTCCAAAAATCTATGGGTTTATGCCCTTTTGGCAATGGGGAGAGCAGAAATCGCGTTTGAAGAAAAAAATGGAAAAAAAAGTTTGTAGCGAAAAAACGATAGGAAATTATTAAAATCGCTCGAGTTTTCAAAAATTTTCATATCTCCGAAACTAATAGTCCGATTTGGATGATTCAAAGGGCATTTATGGTATTTTGACGAAAAAATAACATTGGTCATAGTCCCGAATGTCTGCGGGATTCAGAAATATCCGAACTTAAAAAATGGGGTCCTAAAAATGCAATATTTTCGCTTTTTTTCGCTCCTTTAACTGCGTATAACTTTTAAACGATTTCACCAATTAAACTAAAGTTAGAACCAAGTTGTAGATTTTGATGAGCACTTTCCACAAATCTATGGGTTTATGCCCTTTTGGCAATGGGAAGAGCAGAAATTGCGTTCGAAGAAAAAAAATGAAAAAAAAGTTGGTAGCGAAAAAAGCGATAAGAAATTCTTAAAATCGCTCGAGTTTTCAAAAATTTTCATATCTCCGGAACTAATAGACCGATTTAGATGATTCAAACGGCATTTTTGGTATTTTGACGAAAAAATAACATTGGTCATGGTCCCGAATCTGTCCGGGATTCAGAAATACCTGAACTTAAAATATGGGGTGCCAAAAATGTAAAATTTTCGATTTTTGCTCATTTAACTGTGAAAAACTTTTAAATTGTTGAACTAATTGATTAAATGTCATTATCAAATTGTAGATCTTGATGAGTACTTTCCAGAAATCTATGGGTTAGTGCCCTTTTGGTCATTGTGATAGCAGAAATTGCATTCGATGAAAAAAATTGTTTTTTCTCGCATATTTAATTGCTCTATTTTCAACTCCATATTGAGTAAACTAAAATGAATAGATAATACAATGAAATTTCCGCGTGCATTTACATTTTATCGGATATTATTGAATAAATAAAGGACATTTTTCGATATGATTAAAACGAATTTGCATTGTATTGCATATTGTATATTGCAAATGACATCATAGATTTGTTTAAGATCACAATTCTGAACCATATAAATTTCAGTAATGATATCCTTATAGCTCAATTACTCTATACAATAAATAGAAACTCTACAAATATCTTAATAAACCTGATGACATATTGCCAACAAATTTACTAATAAACAATTATTAATATCCTTCCCGAGCGTGCAAACTGCGTAGGTTCATTCGTCAACACGCTGCACTGAGCAATCATGCACCGATCTGACTTTCTGCTTGATCGATTTCGCTAATTAGATAATTAGCAATGCATTCGTTTAACTGTCTTGCTAATGTCCTGCGAGCAACTTGATCAATTACTCAATTGAATCGGATAGCGTGCAACTAGTCAGCTAAGTTTTGATGCTTCCAGGAAAATTACTTCCCGGATTTGTTGCGTGACGTAGTCAGCCGTATGTCGAAGGACCTGGATGCTTCCTACCTGGATTTCAACGAGCCTCGGATGCCGTTTGGAGCACGCTCCTTGTCCAAGGACCTTGAGGAAGAGCAGCTCTACTCGATGGACTACGATGGCTTGAACGATGGTGGACAGGTTCATCCCAGTCTTCGCGATAGCGAATTCCTCCAGCATAGCTCCCTCTGGGGCAGTCAATATATGTCGGGCGGAGCGGGCGAAGGTCATCAGCGATTGCAACCCGAAGGAATGCTGAAGAACCATCAGGAGGTGAAGAGTGATGCTGCTCTACCAGCTTATTGCAATCCGCCAAATCCATGTCCACTTGGTTACAATGGTAAGATGCATGCATAGAAACAAAAGACATTGATCATTAAAAGTTGGTTTTTAGCTGAACATGGATGTCTGGAAGAATTTAAGAACACAGCAGCTTTTAGTAGACGTTATCAGGCAGAACAGGATTGTATGTGTGATACTGAGCATATGTTTGATTGTCCTAGCTCCATGATTCCACATATTTCCGATGATAACATGGATTCTACCCTGAATGATTTGGAGTTCAATCGGTTTTTCCAACAGGCTTTGCAAGTAAGTTTTTTGGTGTAAAACAAAGAAGTCAATTTGAAGATGTAATGGTTTCAGGATGCGACTGGAATTGAGCATAAGAACTTGGTGGCAAAGAAATTCAATAACAATCAAAAGGTAACTAATCAGAAAACGAAATTTATTATTATTTTGGGAAAATTTACTAATTACTTTTTAAAACTTTTGTAGAGCGTTCGAAGCAATCCATTTTTGACTGGTGAACGTTTGCCAGTCGCTGCGAAGAAAGGCTTTAATGCGAAGGAATTCTATTAAACATCTTGCTCCATGTGCAGATTGAACAACACCCAACAATTCGACATCAAACACACTCCCTCAGCATAAATTCGAAATTATTTACCCGATTGAAACCGATTTTTGCAAAATTGCAGCCAATGATTTAGATTGCATACAGAAACCAAAAAGAAACCAAATTAGAACATCAGGCACATGCAAGTTAAATACAAATCGTAAAAGAATCTTATTCTTGTTGACAATAATCGCTAATATTTTTATAATGCAAATAGATGGAGCTGTTATTGTCGATAGGAGAGAGAAAGAAACGTTAACATTTAGAACATTTCAAACTACAACAAACTACAAAAGTTTAGAAACCTTTGATCTAACATCTTGATCATTTAAAAAATCTCAAGGTTTACTAAAAAGCAAGTAAATCAATTACTAAAACAAATTGCTAACTGTGGATTTCCGGAAATGACCCTTAGCTATGAACACGGTTGTACGATTATTGAACATTATTCTTAACATTAGTATCTATATTTATACCCAATATATGAATATTAACGGCTAATCAAAATAGCATCGCGAATATGAGCGATGTTATTGATTGACATATAACAATATATTATAAATTTGCGTCCCGTTCTAGTGCTTGATGGTGCACCTTTGCTTACTAGGTCCTTGAATACATTCGATTAATGTTTAATGTTTAATAATTAATATACGTTTAAGGTAAACAAACACATAAATTGAACGTGATTGTTGATGCAGACAAACAGCATCGATCAGTGCGGACATGCACGAAAAAAAACCCAAAAAAGAACAACAAGAAATGACACTGAAAGACCCCATACTTTTAAAAACTCAACAGTTCTCTTAATGAACAATGCGTAGACGCTGAACAACAACGACCAACATCAGTCTACGATACGAAAATCTTAGCCAAATTTTGACAACACATTAATTTTTATCTGAATGACCCCCTCTGCATAGTTCAACTTGATGGCGCAACTTCTTTCAATCGTGCATCAGGTTAAATCGTGCAGAGTTTGACCAACGGGTCTCACTGACGACATATCATTACTTAATGAAACTAAACATATTTAGCTGTAATTGAAGGCTTTCGGGTGTGCGAAAGTTTTCACTTCATGTAAGCAGGCCCTATTGATTTTTCGACCTCTGCTCGATCACAACTCGATCTGCAAAAAAGCAATACGAATTGTGAACGCAAATCAAAATGATTTGTTCACTTCTGGTGTATAAGTTGGAATATTTGCGTTCAGAATTATGAGCGAGCTTTCGGTTGTGATTCGACTTCCGGTTGGAAAATTATTACGTGAGCTGAAAATTGCCAAGCAGACATCCAAGAACGCATCACATGCAAGATTCGGAATTTACTGGAAAGCATGCAGGATGCATAATTGTGGAATGATTACCATGATGATTATATAATAAACCAAATATTGTAATTGATAATCAGTCGAAGACTATTAAAATACGTATGACTTTTAACGATTAGTTTAAAACATCTACTTGTTTGCATAATTGTCTACATAAATATTGTAAACTATAGGGCATGTAAACACAAAACAATCGAGGTAACTCGAATTTGGAGCGTTGTGCTTGAAAGTTTCTTGATGAATATGTAAATGGTTCATGGATTTCTGAAGATTATAAACTAGAGTGTGTGAAACCTGAAGATCTATTGGAAGAAAACGTATTTTTTTAGTGAATCGAGCACCGAGAAGGTCTAATAGTTGAATTACAGATATTTTAGCAAACCTTAGGATTCAAGGCATGAAGTAAATGTTTGAATTGACTGCAAATTCATTTTCCCGGGAATGAATGCTTGATTGAGATTCTATAAGTCTATGTCGTTTTAAGAGCTAATCCTAACAAGTGCATGTAAGGCATCTAGATGTAATTCGCTAACTAAATATCTAATTGTTAACTGTAGTCTGTAAGAGGGAATCTCATACATGTACGTACATGTTGTGGTTGAACATCCACCACTGAATGAACAATCCAGAAACAAGTAATAACATCAAAAGCAAACGCGAGACTATTTTAATTTGCTTAATATCTTCCATGGACTTTGAGAACATTTAAATAGTGTAGATTGGTGAAGCCACACGTATGGGCATTATACCAAAGAAAATACAAAACAATACTAATATGATGTTATATTTAATTGATTCTAAGTAATTAAGAAGTACTAGATTAAACGTATATAATAATTGTGTTAATTATATTACCAGTTGGATGACAAGTGGATGTTGATTGCATGTACAATAATTGCAATGGAGTGTATTGCACGTTCGGTTTGATCAGATTTTAAGTCGGTTGTGTATGAAATGTTTGAAGTTTAAGGACAGAATGTGCAGCTGGTTTTGTTTGTACATGCTGATGACTACTAAAGAAAGATAAGATGTCTTATGCTTTTTAGATAATATATATAAAACTATTATATTCATGTGTTTAAGTAAATAAATATATATAATGCATAATAATATGATTTTTTGTCCTTGTTAAAGTCATCGTATTATTTCAATTTCAGAAATCTTCACCTGAGATATCTCAATATTCAGTTGCATCTTAGTTCAATTAAATGTCTCTTATACATATCTAATGATGCCAAATAGATATCTGTGAAAAAATTAACTTTAAATCTGTATTGGATTAGAAGTTATAAATATTTTAATCTTGCTACACATAAAAAAAATCAATTTTTTTAAATTTAATTTATTATTTAAATATTATAGCATTTCCAAAAAATCGCAGTCTGTCACAGCATAGAAAAAAATGTGCTCTTCCATTTGCTTTTTTAATCACGAAAATCGGTCAAATAGTTTTTGAGTTATACATAAAACAATCTCTTATGGAAATTTACATTGGCCCTTGACTAACCAAATAACTTAAAGTCGGAAACAAGGGGTCAAAAATCCATGATGGTGGCTCCCATTTGATTTACATTGGCGTTGCTAAGGTTAAAACTCACTTGTTTGCTCTTCCTTAGCAACGGAGTTAAGCGCTTGTTAGAATGCGAACAAAATCAAAGCGCGCTCATTTGTTTCCCACATTTTCGTCAATATCTCAGGAACGGATTGTCCGATCGAGCTCAAATTTTGCACATTTATTTATTATTAGATTACTAACAAGTATGAAGACTTACAACCATATTAATTTATTTGTTTTTATGTTATTAATGTTTATTTATAAGAAATGTTGATAAATTATTTTTGATTTTGATTTTCTCGAAAACTACTCGACCGATTTTCACCAAATTTGGAATATATACAAGTTGGGGGTGGATTAAATATCTGGAGAGATGACAGCCACATAATATGAGTGGGGGCGGCAGTTTACTCTTCTCTCGTCTTCGTCACGTTTTCTTTAATATCTCGGAAATGAAACATTCAATCTGCACCAAATTTTCAACATTTGTTTATTATAAACGTATAAATGTATCTACATAATCAAAATTGACTTTTAATAATTAATTTGTTTGTTATTAAATTTCTTTATTTAAATTTGTATATACAAAGTTACGAAAATTTGTTTGCGATTTTCTTCAAAACGGCTCAACCAATTTTTACCAAATTTGAAATATATATTGATTGAGAACATATAAAATAATTGGCTCTGCTTGCCACCCCCTAATTTACATGGGGGCGGCAGTTTACTCCTGTCAATATTTGAAAGTCTAATTATGAATGAAATTTTAATGATTTTTTAAAATCAAATTTCTGCAATTGAATAAAATGAAGAATTATATCTTTTTTAATTAGGATTAGACAATTGAAAATAAGTATGTATGAATAACATTTTTATTAATATTTCTAAAATGAATCGTTCGATTTACTTCAAAATTTCAGTAATATTTATTGTAGATATGGACGCATATCAATATTTTAAACTTCGTTCTTCGTATTTCCACTTACCACATGCCCACAAAAGAACAATTAGACGTAAATTAGTGCGCACATAGTTTACGTGGATGTACTACAAGGTAGTTTTCCAAGTATTCCGAACGTTTCAGATCACTTTTGAAGCGATTAGTGCGCATTACGTAAAGACAAATTCCCAGTATTCGTACGAAACGGGATGTTCGCCTTCTTATTCTTGTACGCTGTCGTTGGTCGAGTACGAACATGCGTGCTTGCATTATTTATTTATAAACTTATCTCATATGCGACAACAAACGCCAAATATGAATATGAAGGTGTCTGATGGGTGGAGGGAAATGCAATCAAACTAATCAGTCTAAAACGATCTACCGACCCAAAAAACGTCGTAATTTACGATGCCTGCAGATTGCAACAAATTTCATCGATGCTATCGTTAAAATATCGTTCACTTTCTTCCTTTTGTAAATCCAGGTCGCAAAACCGTCCGCGCATTCGTAATCTCACTGCGTGTAATCAAATAATTTACGAACACATGGCTGTTGTTTTCTGACATAAAATTAAATATTCAATTAGAAATTGGTTTTTAGCGGAAATCGCTCGATGGACCTAATCGACATTGGAGACAGTCGTCATCGATGCTGCATCTTCGCGACTTCTTCGTTTTCTTATTGATGGCCTAATTGCCATCGTTAACACGTTGCGCTCGAACAAGAGACGCGCGATCGGGAAGACCGAACGAATTCTGCTTGCAAGCAACTAATTGGTAGAATGGATAATTAAGCATCATATGCAAATAGACGTGGATTTCTGTCCGATGTGGATGTGTGTAATATGTAATCGTTTGTCGCACCGGGCAAATAGATGGATATAAAACCCACGCGCGCAAGAACATTGCAGACGTAAAAGGCAAGAACGGATGTGTGGAGACGTCGATGGATTTTTCTTGCATGCACGCGCAGTTTGTGCAGCAATTCTTTTCCCAGCGCGCCCCATTGCGCATGTGCGCCTATCTTAAGTTATGGCGCGAATCTCGCGTCGGATGTCGCTTAAATTTGCACGCATTTTTGTTGCTTGCAACTCTTCGCCGGGCGTCAATGTTACTACCGGCTGAGGTGTGCGCGCAAATTTCCAGCATTAGCAAAGCAAATTATCTTATCTGCGTCGCGAGACATTAAAGTATACAACGCATGCAAATGCAATTATGTGGATTCAAATGCTTGAGCAGCGCCAGCCAGTGCAAGACGGTAGTGCATGGTCATCAACATGCGCCCATGTCTTTGCGATGGTCTCGAGTGCGAACCACGCGTTTTAAGATGGTTTGCAAAAGTTCAAGTTAGTCTCCAGTCTGGGATCGAACCATTTCAGGATGTTTACCCTTGCTTACAACATCACGTCTTCAGTTTATTTGATGTCTCATTGCAAGAAGTATCAAAAACAAAATCAATAAATGTTCTCATTTAGCAACAAAATAGACTATCAAGTTTTCTAATCTTCATCAAACAGTTTGATTGGAAATTTTTTTTAAATCTAAAGAGGCAAACTCTTTTTTTGTCAGATATTTACTTTGCTTTCACTAAAGAACAAAATATATCAACACCTCTTCAGATTCTTATCATACTTTTTGAATGGAGAAGAGAAAGCTTCAGAATCTGAAGAGTCTGAAGGCTGTTATAACTTCTTCCTGCGTTAGAATTGAAAATTTACTAGGAAGTTGTGAGAAGGTTAAAGATAAGATTGTTGAAAACTTTTTTATGTTCAATTCAATTTCATATCATCATCCAATGATAAGCAGTCAAAAAATGCAAGATTATAGATAATTGTCAAATTTCTGTAACCATCTTTTCTTCTCTGAATTTCTCCTTTTAAGGACTACTGTACTCTTAGAATATAAAAATTAGTAAAACTTTGAAATCGGGGATAAAATTTTTGGTGCACAAATTAATGAGCAAAAATATTTCTTTTAAATGACCTTATATTTCTTAATTTACAAAATTACTTATAATTTTGGGTGCATTCAAGCTACTTGTTATCCTCCATAAAAAACTGCAGAGACATAACTGTCAGTTTACTTGTGCCAAAGATGAACGTGATTTGTTGGACGTTTAGTGAATGCAAAACAGCGAAAACTGCCACAAACAACTTTATTTCGTCGTTTGCAACTTTACCCTAAAAAGTATGAAGGTTATTTAAATTTCCCCAATTTATGAATCACCTCAAAACTTTTACCATTTACAAAATCATAACTTATGAGATAATTTTCAAGTACAAAAATATCTTAAATTACACACTTTGAAAACTAATTATTCCCTGATTATTAGACAATAAATTGTTTGGCATATGCATGTTCATATTAGAAAGAAAATTCATAGAAATTCAGATGAGATTTTATGCCTCATGTGTCCTTGACATGTTTATTATTTATTGGGAGGATATGGAGGAAAATTGGTTGAAATCAGAGGGAAAAAATCGCAGTTTAAAGGAACTGTTTATTCGCTGAATTCCCAACCCTCTGCCAACTCAGCAATAAATCAGAACGAAAAAAGCAAGCATGTGTAATCTCGGAACGCCGGACGAAAACAAATTGATAAATGCGGCGTATAATTCGGCCGTTAAGTTGTGCGAATCGTTCGGTGCCAAAAAGGTGCCACCGGAATCGTGGAAAAATGAACCGAATATAAACAAGTCATCTTTCTTGGAGGTCCCGTCTGCAATTGTTCCAGGATTCCTACGAGACACTACTCACAATAGTTTCGCAAAACTATTCGCGTTATGTAGAACATTACTATATGCAAAGTGTGTATAAATTATGATTTCATGAAGTTGAGCTTGCAAAAATTGACCTTAGGATAAACCATGGAAGTTGTAGAGATTTATATGTAAGGGAATTCATTTGGAAAATTTGCATGCATAACTTTAAGGAGTACAACAAAGAATTGCTAACAAATTGCTTCAAGGTTTTCATGGTTATCTAAAATAGTGCCAAAAATTGGAAGTCTTATTAGATAACTTTTCATGTAGATGGGAATTTCCAGAAATAGTGCGATATTTTTAAGTGTTAAGGTCTATTAATAAAATCGCACGATGATGAAAAGGTGTCGAATTTGAAGCGCGTGCAGAATCGACTTGCGCGAATCCAATTAAACGTGATTGATTTCCCAGCCGTTCACCGCGCGCGCCATCGTAAATATTGTTCCACCCAGAAAATACGCGCTCAATTGCACTTAAACGAAAGACTGCGTCCAGATACAAAGCGCGAACAGAGAAGGAGTTTGTGCACAATACCGCGATGCAAAGTTGTTTGCGCGTGCAACAATTTCCAGCGAGCACACCGAATCGGATCGACTATCACATCACGCAATAATAACAAACAACAACAAGGAAGGCTGCACCCGCCAGACTCGTGGGTTCAAGAGAGTCTCTCGTGGTCGTCGTCGTCGTCGGCGACGTCCTCCTCGTCGTCGTCTGCGGCTGCTGAAGACGCAATAATCGCTGGCGCCTGCCGAGCAATCGAGCTTAACAAACACACCGACGAACACGCACGAGAGTGCATTGCGAATCTACCTAATGTTGTGCAAAAATGCGGAGTGATTCATGCGAAAGTGCGTTACAATGTGCGGAAATTTGAATCGACTTTTGGCCGTTATTAACTTCGCGATTTGGAACTTACATCAGAGCTAATCCGCGTGCTGGTTGAAAATTGCCAAAACGATCGCTCGTAATAAAGCTATAAATATTCCCACTGCGAACAATCGCGAAATAATTAAATTTTCTAGATTTGGCGCGCTCCGAGTTTACTACACATTTTTACCTATATACACATTTACGAGCCGTTCTTTCTTCACGGAGAATTCTTATTGTTAGTCGTCCTACTATTGTTACTATAACTCTCATTTTATTGGACATTAAATTACAAATATCTACACGTATAGATGGCATACAAAGATTTTCGAATATCTCTAAAAATTATAGTAAAATACATTAACAAAGCAACTTCATTAAAAATTACACTCGAACAACATGTTTACACACGAATTGTAGTCTTTTTATAAATATCATAATTAGTCATTTGTCTTGTTGTTTGTTCATTCAACTGAACAAGTTTGTTGTATGCACAAAGACTAGAAAAAACTTACAATTAGATAAATTTTTCTTACATCATAAAACTGTTAAAATTGTTAATGTTATCATTATGTTTTGCATTTGTTATTGAGTTCTTAAGAATATTTGTAATTGCAAATATGTACCTTTACATGTTCTACCATAAGAAAATAAATAGTCATAATACTATTAAGTGCTCAATTTGTTTGATTCTCATCCCTTTTTGAAGAATCAGTTCAAATCAGTTGCAATACATCTGCACTGTTTGATTCTTTGAACTCGTTTTCTGCGATATTGGGGCACGCTATTCGGACACTTCAGCGTCACAGAAACCCACACATACTTCTTCGGTTTGCAAAATGCACAACTCCTGAAAGCAGGTCCCCCATTGACATCCTCATCTTCGGGTTCCTCCAGGTACTTATTGCGATTCTTCCGCCGCAACTTCCGCGTCTTTCGGGGATTCTTTGGAATGTAGAACGAGTTGCACTGCCCGTAGCAGAACTTATTGATGATGGTACGCGTGAGACATCCATCTTCCCGAATTTTCTGGATGAGCGGCTCAGTCTTGCACCAATCCTGCTGCAGGTACTCCATCTTGGTGACATACAACGCATTCTTACTAGATTTAAGAATTTTGCGACCGTTGAAACCGTGCAGATCCGAAATTAGATCGATTGTTTGGTAAGGTTCGCTGAGGTTCTGCCTTCGATACAACATATCCACTCCTACTCGTGGACTCTTAGGCCCGATGTAATCGCCCTTTTTGACTGGAAGAGTATTATCCTCCTCGTCCAGAAGCTTGACATGTTCATGTTCGTACTCGATGTCGTACTCATTGGGCGTATAAGAGTCACCAAGTTCGTTTTCCAAGAGGAATCGCTTCTCTTCGTTGGGTTTCTTGGTGTGCTGTTGCTTGGCGAGCATCTTCTCGACCTCCTTCGTGTTGATGATGTCCAGAATGGAGTCCGAGGCGATGCCGCACTGCAGTAGGTGTACCTCCACGACGACGTGGATGAGGAGGCGTACGAAGAGCATCTGCAAAACGATCCAAGTGAGATTAGTCGAGATTGAGATGAATGAATCGGAGGATGGAGGAAGCAACCGAGTTGGCTGCTGGTACGACATGAAGAAGCTGTGAATGAGTGGCTTGGCGGATGGTTTTAGAGGCGCCCACGATGGTTTCAATGTAGGAGAGTCAGCGTGGGGCGGCCGTATTAGATGCACTACTCCTCAACGGACAGACATCAACCTGTTGTCGAGGCATGTGCGTCTTGAGCGTAATTGCTTTTCGCCAAGTACGGCTTTTTGGGAAGACGACCATCATCATCATCGCCGGGACATCACGTTGGCCCACCTGCCATCCGACGCCGAAAACGATCAAATGCAATTAGCCGACAAGGACAAGTACGGAGATTTGGTGTGTGTGCGTGTGCATCGCGCCCGAATTTACCACACGAATGTCTTCTGGTAGGCTCGCGATGGTGTGCCGTATGCGCATTGTGAAAGGTGAGCTGGTAGGCGTCTGAATGGAGGTAATGCCCGTAAAACAGTCCGGCTCGAAAAGGCGATACCAACGATGATGTCGATGCCTTTGCTGAAGAGATAAGCATGCTTTTTCTACTCGATGAACGCGTAGTATTCGCTCCATTCAACCGAGGTTTCATTCAAGAATACCAACAACTTCATGTCTGCGTGTCGTTACGTGTAAAATATGTCTTTTGGTAAGCGCAAGAAAGGTGATTAAGCAATTTGCAAAATCAGATTGCACCCACTGTTTACCGAGACGTTTCTTGTACAATATTTGCACTCGGCAAACACTCTTGTTGCAAAATATCAGCAATTTGATTGGCCAATGCATAGTTTCGAATTGTTTTCCACCTTCGATACATTTCACTCTCTCTTCCGTGCGTTTCTGTGCGGAGTCTGAAAGTTGGGTATGAAGTTGGGTTCACGAATGATTGCCCGATTGTGTCTGCTGGTATGTCCATTATGTGTGTCGTACGGTACGATTAAAATGCCATATCCGGTCCGAGTAATAATGGTTGATACACGTTTAGGATTCGAGCAACGGATTTGTCGAAAAACCCACACGGCACTAAACCCGACGCGACGCGAAAACCTCTTTTGCTCACTTTGCCCAAGAATAAATCACACGCGTTTCGAGTTGGCACACGAGCAATTCAATATGCTATTAGTCTTCTGGTCTGAATTATGACAATCATTACGCTCTAATTATACGTTATGATCGATTTACATAAATATTACATTTTTCATCCGGACATTTGCGGTGGTTCGTAATCGGACGCTCATCATCAGAAGGTACCTCAAGTTCGCGCGCGCGCAAACAATGATCGTTTACATCATACATCTGTAATTGAAATTATTCATGAAAATCCCGGGGTCGGGTAATAATTAACAATTTGACATGCGGCGTTTGATGAATGAAGTAATTGTATAATGCGCGAATGAATAATGAATCATTTTGGACGTAAACAATCAATCTCAGGATGAGGTTGGTTATTTACGATTTCGCGATTTGTATGCCAAGATGTCTCTGCACGATTGCTACAAATTCATCATCGATGCATGATAATTGTTGCAGTCTGCCATCGTGCACCTGGCACAATATTACATCAGCATCCATCCGGATATGGCAATTAGCGCACAAACCAGAAAATTCCACACATTAAACCAAAAAAAAAAAATCACAGCACGTTGCTGCATGACTTACCTTTACAAATCTCGTGTGAGCGTGGTCTTGGGTTTTGATAAGAAGGCAAAAGATAATGGCACTTCACATATTTATTCTCGCTTGCATGATAACGTTACGCTGACATTTTCGCGACAGGTTGGTACATTGAGGGCGTCTCGAAACTTGGAGACGGTGATCTCCTGTCTTGAAGATGTTGATCGTAGGGCAGAGATCTCTCTCCGGATCTCGATGGACGCGAGAGTTGTTCGTGAAATGTACCGTCTCAAGCGGCGTGTTCGTGCGAACTGTGTTAAAATCGCGCGCGTCTTGTGTGTCGACACGCGGTCAGAGTTGCTGCTTGATGCTGGAAGAGATTCGAAACAAACGCGGTGCGCATTCGAAACGTCTGTATGCGCGTCTCCCCCGCAAAATCCTAATCCTACACGCTCGTCCGTATCTTACACGATACGTCCACATCTCAACACTCTCATACGTTCCAAACCATCGAGACATCGAGCACACATTCATTCAAGATGCTTCATGGAACCACAGAAATTTGGATTCTGCTGGATGCTGAGAAGGTGATCCAAGATCATGTCCTCATTCCTGGAGGACAATCGTTCTTCACGACGAAGACGTTCTCTGTAACGCGCGCCATGTGATGCGGTTTCTTCGTCGTCGGTCGAAGAATCTCGTAGATGGTGTACTTCTGGAAACGTGTCACAATTGTCGTAGCGTATCCCACATCTAAAGGTGTCTTATTCTCGAATTTACATGTTCCTAGAATACAAAATGTAGTAATGAAAACCAAAGAAGATAAAATATGAAACCTACCCGAAAAACACTTGTAAGCTGCTTTCATCTTTTCATCCACAGTAGTGACCGTACCACCAGTATTTCCGGTATTGCTATAATAAGGATATGGATATGTATAGTCAGTTCCGTATCCTGGAGTCGTATTGTTTGGTCCTGCAACCGCCTGATAAGGTGGTGTGAAGGTGGTACCAGGTGAAGATCCTGTGTATCCTGATCCTGAAGGTGTGTACCCACTGTATCCACTGTATGGTGGATACAAGCTACTGTAATCGTAGTTGGATTGATTGGTTGTATAAGCTGGTATTGCTGGATTGTTGGTTGTAGGTGGTGCACCACCAAATGTAGTCCCGAATGGTGACTCTTCAGGCATCTGCTGAAGATGAGCATCATCATGATGTGATATTGGAGGTGATGGTTGTTGGGTATAAGGTTGGGCTATGGGATTGGTCTGGTAGAAGGTGGCAACACATTCGCAAGGTCCTTGATTGTGCATGCAAGCTGGATTCGTGCAGACATGACATTTTTCAGAACAAGGTATAACGACAATGGGAGGAAGCATTTCCGCCTTTAAGTTCTTGGATCGTGTCCTTGCACAGCAGCACTTCATCGGCTTCTTTTGCTGAAGTTCATGGGAACTCTTCTTATGCATGCTACGACTTCGTTTATGTTTAGCCTTTGGCTTGCTTTTGATTTGCTCCACTCGTTTCGGGTATTCCTCAAGATGCTCTCGATGCATCGGATCGGAAACATGGTCTTCATCTCCTGGATGATGGTGTACATCAACAGTGTCCGAAATTCGCACTCTGCTGTTGAGTGTTTGCGGTAACTCATCTGGAGGTATGCAACAAGGATTTACCTTCTTTGGAGTTGGTGCAATCTGAGGATGTGGTTCAACAGGATGATGAACCTCTTCAACATGAGTATGGGTTACTTCAGTTGTGTGATGTACTTCTTTTGGTTGAGCTTCATGCGTTTCATGAGGTTTATGATGGTGCTCTTCATGAGGTTTATGGTGAGATTCCTCATGGGGTTCGTGGGGTTTATGATGAACGTGTTCATGTGTTTCATGATGTTTCTGATGGGTATCCTCATGTTCCTCATGATGTTTGTGGTGAGGATCTTCATGTACTTCATGATGCTTCTCAATTATTTTCGATTCCACGTGATGTACCTCCCGAGGATGATGTTCCTCGGCTTTTACCTCTGAAGGTGTGTGCACTACATGGTGCTCTTCAACTTTTTCAATGTTAATACTGATAACTTCAGCACTCTGAGAAGGAGCTGCTTTTACATGCTCTTGTACATGTTCTGTGTGATGGACTGAGTGAGTTTTCTTTGATGCTGGTTTTTCCAAACACTCTCTCGGGCATCCTCGGTCCTGGCATATTTTATTGAGGAGTGGTCCCAAGTTGGCTGTAGTGACAGGTATCGGTTGTTGTATAATTGAAGAACGAGAAATCTGATCTGGTTTGGTACTACTCGAAGATGCATGTTTTTCCAAAATTTGGTTACTTCCATGATGAGAGGTTTGTGCCTTGAATTGACAATCCTGAGCACAACTTCTCTTTTCCTGTACTTTTTGTTCAAGAGCTGAGATCCTATTTTCCAACGCACTTGAGATTCTTGGATGAGTATCTTCTAAACTTATCTTTGAATTGATTGAAGATCTGTGCTTATCTTCAATGTCATTGGTATGATGTGGCTTCTTTTCTTCGCCATTTTTGGTCTTACCCGAAGAAGGTAATCTATGATCATCGTGGGTTTGATGGATAAATGAATTACTCCTTTCGTGGTCCTTATGATGATGATGTCTAACTGAGCTTGAGCTGGCAACTGGCGAATAACTTTCCTCATCAAATTTGCGATCACTTGAAGACAATCTTCGAGAACCTGGTCGATTGTACATGGATATTGATATATCATCAGGGATTCGTTGGGTTGAATATGGTAAACTGGATCTATTACTGAATGAATAAGACTTTTCTTCATCACTTCTATGACGTTGGAAACCTGAAGATATCCTTCGATGCGTTGAAGAGGATATCTCATCATGACCTTTATGATGGTGTAATCCTAAATTGATGGTATCATCAATTGACGAGGTGCGATCTCTATGACGACGAAATCCTGGACACGTTCTGCGTTCTCTTGAAGGTGACCTTCCTTCATGGCTTCTATGATGGTGAAATCCAGAGGAAGATCTATGATCACCTTGAGGTGACCTTTCTTCATGGCTTCTATGATGATGGAATCCCTGGGAAGTTCTAGGCTCACTCTCATCGTGTTCCCTATGATGGTGAAACCCTGAAGATTTGTCTTCATGACTTCGATAACCATGAGATGCTGAACCCTTAAATTGTGGATTGCATCTATAATTACAACGACCTTCATCTATCGGACTGATTTTAGGACTCAGACTTCCTCCATCGTCCATCAAGGAAAACCTCTCATCTTGGGATCTTCGATCAATTGAAGACCTATCCATATACAACCTATGAGATTTGTGATCAATACCAGAACCTTGATCGTGTCTTACTTGTCTATCAACTGGACATATCTTTTCATCAAGAAGCTTCCGTTCAAGTGATGCTAATTTATGAATGATAGGATTGCAACAATCAGATTCTGGGATTATGATATCTGTTGTCCCACTTCCAACTGGAGGATAACTTTCCATTCCAAATGATTTCAGGGTCTTAATTGATGACAAATCAGGTTCAGGTGCCTTTTCGTGGTGAGATATTGCTTCAGGATGTTCCAGATGTTGAGGAATCAACACGCAACAATTTGAAGATTTCGGAGAACAATGCGGCTTTTCTTTACATTTATACAACTTCCGGCCAGCCTTTGGTAAAAATTTATTATTTTTGTTGTACTCTTCGTAGATAAATACAGGAATTCTCTGCATTGGTACGCGATGTGATGAGGTGTTTGAACTATGGGAATCTTCAGAATCTGAACCAGGATAATACGCCTTATTTGCAATGACAGGTTTCAACTTTTTGCGCTTGACTTTTTGACCTTCATAACGCCCTCGAGGTTGTCTCGTTACCGGTGCTATTATCACCTGAAAATGTCTTATCAATCAAGAATCCTTAAGAAGTCATCCTTTTACATTGCGATCATAGAAGCTTCGGTCATTTTTCTTCACACTACTTCCGCTTTGGACATTTAGGCATGAATACATGCGCGAATCTACGAAACCTGCAGATATTTATAAAGTAATTGTTAATTGCATGTTATTAGAATTTACCATCAAAGAGATCATCATCTAGACTCATTTTATCGTATGACGGTTGGATGATGGGATGCTGATGCCCATAGTAATTATTGGAGTATGTTGATGATCCAAGAGGAACGTAATAACCAGACATAAATTGGAATTATCTACAGAGCTATTGAACAAATAATTAATACATAATTACCAAACTTTATAGCATACGGAAGTAATTCGTTGGTGGTATTGATTTTCGATGGGTTAAACTTTGAAAATGGGATACATCTTTGTGATTTCTTCAAAATTCCCTACAGATTAATTTAAAATCAGAGAAACGTTTGAAATTTAATGACAAATGGTTTTGGCAAGTTAATGATTAGAAAACTCATCATTTATTGATTTCAAAGTTTGTCCTTGGTGTGTTTCTGGAATTCTATCATAGATGTCAGGATAGGTATCAAAATTACTTAAATTCACTTACTTAAACAAAATTTGTTGTTATTTATAAAAACGTACCTTGACTACAGACCAAAAACAGATTCAATTTGAAATCAAATTTGAGAAAATGTAATTTTAACATTATTAGTCCTTCGTCGCGTTTCCTCTTTACATTCAGAGATGTCCTTATAATCCAGGACTAAACAGGAATTATATTGTTGCACTAAATAATTCCAGAATTGATAAATATTAGAAAAATTTAATGGTTATCAATAAACAATTGGTAAAAATAGTTGGTAACCTGAATATTTTTGTTCAAGATGGGTATTACATAATGAGGATATTTAATTAATTACCTTTAGTTTATTCCAAGGTACATGTATTGATTTTGCATTTACAAGGACCTCATTTTCGTTTTATTTGGTGCATTAGCTGTTTCGTCGAGCAATAGCAACCCGAGTTGGGAAACTTGCGTGCACGAATACAAACTCGGGAACGTTACAGGACGCCCCACATAAATGTTGGTATCCTGGGGAGCACGTCCTCGCACCGCAATGGGCGTTTCGTCCTTCAACTCGTTTGCCCACCCACTGAAATTTGTTCAAGCTGTTCATGGAAACGGGACCTTTCGTGATATATGGATGTGTGCATGCGTAATGCGGAAACGGGCGCATGAAAGGACACTGAAATTGATACATGTACTCTCCTCGTCCTTTGCATAAGAGCAATGAGCAGAAATTCAATACTCGATCACTGAACGATGTCACGTGTCTCTGCCAGCTTCCAAGGACTTTCTGGAAGTCACTAATTGATTCCACATTTGACTACGTAATTGTTGCAACTTTCCAGAACTTCTGATCGACATTTTAGACATAAATGATGAAATTCATGATGCACTTCTCGTTTGGATGCAGGGGACGAAACAAACGAGCGATTTAATGCAGCTATCGATTCGAATGGGATGCGCATTCGAGCGTGATGGATTCATTTCATGGCGTTCATACCCGTGAAATGGAAATTTCGGACGGAGTCAAAGCGAAAAACCGTCCCCCCTCCGCAATGCGCGAATATGCTGGCTTTATTTGCACTAGTGAACATCCGGGATTACGATTCGCCTCCGAAAAGTTGCTGACACATTTTGCTGACTCGCGAATTTCGCTGATTTTTATGAATTTAATTTCACAATCGAAAAGTTTCCAACCCTCAATTTCGAGGATTGCGTTTCATGTCTATCAAGCGTCCATCATATTTGTGTGTGCAAACAGACGGCTTTTTGTTTGCAAGCAACACATGTCAAAACAGGGAAAATGATCGGCGAACATCTTTTGGGAGATGGAGGATGGTGTGTACCAAACATGGGCACGCGCCGCGCGACTCGAAACATTCAAACGTGCAAGCGAGAAGTTACAGCCATCCGAACGGGAACGGCAACAGCAAACGCTGGAAGCCAGTTCCCCAGGGATCAATATAGGTCCGCAAATTCCCCGACCTATTTTAGTCAAACGCAAACCGACATCCCATATGGCGAATGCAAATGGCAAACTTGCCGCACTGGAAACATTGCAACTGTTTGAGGTGGTCACAAATGTGGGGGATTTACCACAAGCAACAACTTTGTTTTCTATAGTTAGAGATAATTCACAACAAATTCATGTGGAACAACATAAATTTGCAAGTTGTCGCATTTATTTTCATGATTTCCCTGGAAATATTTGCAGGGTGCAATATTTTAGAGGAATGTTTAAATGATGATGACATTTATTGGATGGAACTTTTAGAAATTTGTTCTATGCATGGAGATTTTAAGTTTCATGAACATTATTCACTTCTTGTTGAAGTTTCTACATGTAATCTGATTTTAATTGTGATGTACAAGGATGTCATATCAATTACTCTTAGTTTTCTAAAGTTTCTATAATAAGATGTTACATGATTATTGAAAACTAACAATTGAAATAGTTAATAACAATATTTGCAGAAATGTTTATAATTATATTCTGAATTAAAAGTGACTTTTTCTGGATTACAAATGGAACAGGTTTGGTAATGATTAAAGAATATGCTTTTAATTAGTACACAAGTTAAAAAATAGGATGATATCCTTGAGATTCTATGAATGATTTATAAGGATAACAAGAAAAATTATTTTTATCCTTTCAGGAATTCCATCATTTCCTTAGGGAGCTATTCCATTTGTAAGTTAATAACCATCCTAATAGTTAATAACTTTTTTTCGTCTACTAATGATTACAGAATATGTTTTTAATTATTTCATTATAGTAGCTTAAAAAGGGGAGGATTTCCAGGAGATATTAGACAAGTAAATTTCCCTCCCCTTTGATAACGCGTTAATCTGACATGAAGTGTGACTGGGAAATGGGAATGAAGTCATCCCCGTGACTGTCGCTTAGACACGACGTTAGTGACTTTTATCGTTGCGATAATTTCCACACGGTTACACCACAACAGCGAACGCCCAAGCAGTTTCTGCATGGTTGGCGCATTTCTGTCATATGAATGCATACGCACAACGAGATTGATTGCACACGCTCACGGAATGCACACCATGAATTAGAAACGTCAATTTCCATGGACTTCATATTCGGGTTATGGAAAAACCTTCCAGAAAGTTGTGCATACACTACTATATGAATGATATTTAAAGTCTGGAATTTGATGTATTTTGATGTAAGGATAAAAGTTTAGTTTCTACAGATCAAAAAGTTTTCAAATGAATCGGTTATAATGAAACAGAGTGGTACAAATAATGTGCTAATATTCTTTTTTGATAGCGGACGGTTGGATAATCTTGGATATTGTTACTACAAGAAATTTGAGTTATCTTGGAAAGAAAGCAAACAGAAAGTTTTGAAGCTATCTAAATTCTAGGATAATTCCAGAAATATCAATGATCTTTTCTGATTGCAGAAAATATTCAACAGATTCTGATTTTCAAAAAATGAAGGCTAATAACTATGAAGATAAATGCCGCCCCCAAAGGTATTACATTACCTAATCTCAAGAAGGGTGCCTGATGGAGTTTTCAAGAGTTAATCAAAATGCTAAAGTACCCGGAACGTTTTTTCACCACCTCATTCCTCGAAATTGGCGTATTCAGATTAGATAAAAGCTTTCACACTTGAAACTGAAAAAGTTTTCAATGTCCCTTTCCACCATCCATTATATTCTTCTAATATTTTTTGGAACCAAGGTGAAAATTCTAAGATAATTTACGATTTATGAGACCATAAAAAGCTTCTGCAATTTTTGTTATCCTTGTTGAGAAATGTGTATCTTGCTTGAAGGACAATTCAAAGAAGTGATTTCACAAATTTTCAGTAACTAATTATCTGCATCTTGTTGATGCTTCCTGAAACCATTTGTTTCGCAAACCAACTTCACGAAAACTCCAGCAATTTGCAACGATTTGGCCTTCATCCTCTCTAGACTAAAGGACAAAAACGAATTTCCATCCAACTACCCGTCCGTCCAATAATATTTTTGCTCGGCGTTTTTCCAGGTACTTCCCGTACGTTTTATAAATCACACCCGTTCCCCACCGCCGCCACCCAGTTCTGGAAGGTCCTGGAAGCGAGATGGCAACATCAGGGCGAGCGAAATTAAATTCACTAAATGGGACTTAAGGAGTCAGCGGAAAATCAGTTAATAAGATCTCCGAAAACAATCGCTCGTTGGGCAAAATGGCCGTCAGCCCCCGCCGAATACCCTCTCTGCCGCCGCCGCCGCCACCGCCACCGTCGCTCCCTACCATCATCCAGGCGGCGGCGGTGGCAGTCCCGACCACCGCCTCCTCCCGCTTTGAAACAATTGCTATCGAGGCGGCAGCTCCCGCCGCCACCACCGCCACCTCCAGCAGGATCGCGGCGCGTTGCCGCCCCTTCGTCCTTTTGGTTGGCGGCTTCTGCCGTCCGGGCAACTGTATCAGTTGTAGAAGGGCGCCAATGGAGGCGGCGGACGGGAGCCGGCGCCCGGAGCCCGATCCGCTTTCTCCGGGCAGCATTACGGTCGCCCGCACCGTCTCCAACATCTAGCCCGCTGCAACGTCCCAACGGTAAGTCGACCATTTTTGATCAATTTTGTCCTTATTTTCACCCCCGAAATTCCAAGACTCATAAATCCCAAAATTAATCCTCGAAATATCTTCATTTCCCTAAAATTTCATTTTTCATCATTGATGCTCCCAGAATTGTTGATAGAAGAGGGAAATTTTGTTGGTCCTTAAAGTAGTTTCTTTGTTTCCACACAGATGACGGGTGGCTGCAGGCTGAAGAACGTGCGTCTACAGTGATATCCCTCGTCCTTCACGCTAGGACAACAGAAACTCGCCCGCTCAAGATCCAGGACGAGCAGGAGCACATCGAGCACGAATCGCTGGCGCGCAGGACGCAGCATTTCGCAAGAACGCCGCCAGTTAGAGTAACGTGGGCGCAGGACGAGCAGGATGCCTGGATTTGAAGATTTCGGCGCGTTAAAATCCAAGGCTAGTGGCGCTTTCGGCGGCTGGTGAGTCTTTTTTTAACCCTTTTTACGTAATCAATTACTAAATTTATCGATTCAATCATAAATTTACCAATGCGCTAAATTTACGACTACTAAATGAATATATCTTAAAATGGGAAATTATTTTGGGAACCATTACCCAACGAATTTTTATTGTTGCAAAAGACCATTGAATTTGAAAATACTATTTAAAATGTTATTTTAAACGTTGAAATAACATATGAAACTATCTCGTAGAAGTAAATAACTGAAATTCTGGAAGAAGGTCCAGGACGATCCTAACGTCCTCGTTTCGTAATTCGGTCACGTGACCTCAATCTCACATTACCCATTTAGCACTTAACGAAGATCTTTGTTCGTACCACTTGACAGACCCTTTTTCCAGACAACACTAGCAAAAAGTCCTTCTTTCGTCCATGAAACGTTAACAAAATTACACCAACGAAAAGAACTTTAATTTCAACTTTTCAGGACAAAGTAATTGTAAATTCGATTAGTAACATGTAATTTAAAATCAGTGAGAGTGAGAAATCAAGGAATTAATTGTGAAACACGCAAATGTAATTTGAGCGCTTGATTTGATTTTTTGGGGCTGTTTCTTTGGTGGCTCCTGCTTTTCCTCTTGAGCGATCGAAGGGAGGCAAACGGTCGGAAAAAGCATTTATACCTCGGTGGGGTATATTTCGCGGCGATGTAATGGGGTGTTTACGACTCAACCGAGCTCAACAAATTGCCCCGCTGGGATATGAATTAAATCTCGAAGTCGTCGCGTTCGAGATCATCCTCGTTGAAGGATGTGGATGCGACGGCAGCGGTCGTGCTACTAACGCATATAATGGGAAAAACATCCCAAAGAAATCAATAACGAAATTGATTTTTATGGATGTTTTAGTATCTTGTTATTTCCTTCAAAGAAAATGATGAAATAAGTGCAAAAATTGTTGTTTAAGAAATGAAGGCATG
>JARJDZ010001674.1:0-24002 GCA_030264555.1 Aleochara sp. GC000083
AATGCGAGATCTACCCTCAAGCCCGCTCCATTACCCTCCGCGATGCGAATCTGTTCTAAAACTCGAGCGATTTTAAGAATTTCATATCGCTTTTTTCGCTACAAACTTTTTTTTCAATTTTTTTCTTCGAACGCGATTTCTACCATCCCCATGACCAAAAGGGCATGAACCCATAGATTTTTGGAAAGTTCTCAGCAAGACCTACAATTTGTTTCTAACTTTAGTTTAATTGGTCCAACGGTTTAAAAGTTATACGCAGTTAAAGACGCGAAAAAAAGCGAAAATTTTGCATTTTTCGTACCCCATTTTTTAAGTTCGGGTATTTCCCATTCCCGTAGGATTTCGGGACCATGACCAATGTTATTTTTTCGTCAAAATATGCTAAATGCCCTTTGAATCATCAAAATCGGTCCATTAGTTTCGGAGATATGAAAATTTTAGAAAACACGAGCGATTTTAAGAATTTCATATCGCTTTTTTCGCTACAAACTTTTTTTTCAATTTTTTTCTTCGAACGCGATTTCTGGGTTCCTTATGACCGAAAGGGCATGAACCCATAGATTTTTGGAAAGTGCTCAGCAAGACCTACAATTTGGTTCTAACTTTAGTTTAATTGATCCAACCGTTTAAAAGTTATACGCAGTTAAAGACGCGAAAAAAAGCGAAAATTTTGCATTTTCAGGACCCCATTTTTTAAGTTCGGGTATTTCCGATTTCCGCAGGATTTCGGGACCTTGACCAATGTTATTTTTTCGTCAAAATATGATAAATGCCCTTTGAATCAGCCAAATCGGTCCATTAGTTTCAGAGATATGAAATTTTTTTAAAACTCGAGCGATTTTAAGAATTTCATATCGCTTTTTTCGCTACAAACTTTTTTTTCAATTTTTTTCTTCGAACGCAATTTCTACCATCCCCATGACCAAAAGGGCATAAACCCATACATTTTTGGAAAGTGCTCATCAAGACCTACAATTTTGATCAAACTTTAATTTAATTCGTGCAACCGTTTAAAAGTTATACGCAGTCAAATGTCATTTAAAAACCCTACTCGTTTTTATATCCACTTGTAATCCGCTTGTACACCAACATGAAAAAACCTGGAAGAACAGTTACTAAGGTTATGTATGTAAATTTGCCACGGTAATTAAGCTGCAGTACAGTAAGTATTACATAGAAATTTCACAATGAAGAATATCACTTAATCATAGAACGTATTCCTCCACATTGTAAAACTCGAGTAACGAGCAAAACGCCCCGCGCGTCCTGCTCGTATGCAAAACAGTTTGTTTTTATTGAAGTTTATTATATTTGATGCAGCCTGGAATATTTATCAGCGTTTTTATTACGTTCTTAGCCGCTCATTATTCACGTACACAACGAATACATTACAGTACTCGTATTCGTACTTGTACACTTATTAGCTACTTCAGTGTTCTGTTTTCTTGATTAATCTTCTCACGCATATTCAGTATTTGATGATCATTTCACATGCAGACTGATAACATTGAATCTGGTTTCTTAATTGGTATGCCACAAGGCGGGTAATTATTCATTGCTGATTGCGTATTGTTTTTGCATTATTAATTATTCAGTAATTGAGATTTGTTGTTGAATTGAACTTGGAAATTTTTGGTGGAGAAATTTCTTTCATTTCAGGATCAAGTTCTTTTAGTTTAATTCTTAAATCATAAAGTCATAAATCACTCAGCAATTTTATAGTGTTAAAATTTTAAATTCAAAATCAAATTACTTTCGTTTTTAATTTCATTTATTTTTTGATTTGTGAATGTGATGGAACTGGAATTTCAAGATTAATTTATTTTCAATTAATATTTACTAGAAAAAAAAAATTCATATATCATTTATCAATTTGTTTACAAACATAAATATTAATAAACGACAGAAGTTTAAATCTTAAATGTACTCATTCTCTCACATTTTTTGCTCTAAATTATTACAACACCAGATATATCAAGCAAACAAAATAATTTACGAGAATTTCCGATACACTTTTCTGATATCATTAGGTGTCTCATTTCCATACGAGACCAATAACTAATTTTCCGCATAACTAAGCCTAATTAAGCATTAATTTATTAAAATATACGTTACGGGACTTCTTCTGCGTACTACATACTCAAACACTCAAACACCTTTTTGTTTATTACTCCTTGGTCTCCTTGAGTTCTTGTGGCAATATTGGTGTGTCCATTAGGTCCACTCAACATTGCCATTCGTCCATTCTTACGCTTTTATTTCCCTCGTTCTTTGGCGAGTTTTTCCTCGGCGTAATGCGATGCAATTGCAATTGCATTTGCATTAGTATGACTTATTTAAAATGTAGCACTAAAAATGCGACCTCCTTCTCCATTTCCATGCTCTTCGCACTTTATGGCGTTTGCACAGTAGCGCATTTTAGTAGTTGCTTACTTATTACTTCGGGCTGCAATTGGTGTTCGCAATGAAGAAATGAAATGAATAAATAATCCAATGCAATGTCCCCTCTTCGTCCCCGTTCTGCTTCTCGGGAGTCCCGGATTTTATTGCATCGTTGGACGACCAGCCTCGAGGCCGGTAAATTATTCGCGTACACGAACATCGTTTGCATTCATCGCACTCGTAAATAAATTGCATCAACACAAAATGCATTCTGCTCCAAATAATGTTATTTATGTTTTGTAAATATTGCGTGCAAATATCTCAGAGTGTTATTGTTGTATGTGGTGGAAGGTGTTTCATTATGAAAGGTGTTAATTGAACAAAGTTTTAGAATAAACTTTTGTTTTTTTTTGCGTTGAAATTGTATCCAAAGAAACTTCAAGTTGAGATTTCAATTTCAGGTTGTAATCATTGAATTTTTGCTTTAAATTTACAAAGATCTCTTGAAGAATTGACATAATTATTTTCCCACTGTAAAATGGAATATATTTAATAATAATTATCTTGAAAATAAAAATAATTATAAGCCAAAATTTCAAATGAGTCACAAAAGTTAAAAATTGACTTTTATTCAAAATTGCACCATTTCACTCAAATATGCTTTAATTGCACTATGTACTATCTTAAAGTGAATTTATTAACCTACAAAATGAATCATTAATGGTTAAAATCGGCCGAATAGATCCAGAGATATCAACAATAACAAAAAATTAAATATTTGATCTCCAAGAAATACCAAAAATTATTTTCCCTTGAGAAAATTTTGGTGGATGGATATTGTAATAATAATCATGAAAACCTTTGAAAACGCATCATATCATGTATTTCAATTATCCTACAGGTTCAAGGTACACAATGATAATGATTGTTATTATTTTCACTAATTGTTATTAACAATTTTCAGTTAGTTTGTCGTTCCAATTAGATAATAGTGAAAAGTTATGTGGTCACATACGAGCAATTCAAACAAAATGAAATTATATCAAATTATTCCACCCACACATGTGAAAATATACAGTGAAACTACAAAATTTTCTTGGGTACAATTCCAAAAACAATGAAGTTTAAGACAAATATTATCTGGATTATCTGAGAATCACTGTACAAATTTCATATCACTTAACGAAATGAAAATGATAACCAAAGTTAATAAACATACAATTTCAATGTGCAATATCCCGAAAACTTCTTCTAATCCTGTACCACATTATCACCAACCACATCTTCCTGCACGTTACCACCAGATTTCCCTTATCATGAATTAATTGATAATCCCGCACCTAATTAAAACAACATCCGAAACAATGGAGACACAACATGCTCCAAATATTCAAATTAATCATTAACCAGGTCGATCAAATAATTAGACTTGTTCATTCACGAATTTGTACATTTGGATCCCATTCGTTGATCATTAATTCAAACAAATTAATTCGCCTAAAGAGTAAAATATTATTAGCGCGGGATACAAGTGTGGAAAATGTTCCAACGCTTTCCTGCTTCATCCTGCTCTACACCAAAGGCAAACAACACATTTCGCGAATTTGTGCGCGTGCAAAATAGTGCCAGCAAACCACCATCACCAACACATCGACGATGGCGTCGGGTATAAGCATCAGCATGGGGTGGCAATGGTAATAATAATATTTTCCATTCAGCCAACGTGCCAACTAACAACCACCCCCAAACCACCCCAAACCACCTCTCATTCTATTCTATTTCATTTAATGTGTGTAAGTGTAAAGCACATAAGCCGTGTTTGCACAATACACACGAACGTGCTTGGTACATTGGTGGCCCACTCATTGTTGCTGTTCCAGCTTCACATCCTGTTGATCCTGTGAAATATACACTAGTTCAATAGTTTCTAAAATGTATTTCCCAATCAATATCATCATAGAATGACAAAGCCATAAAATCCATTGTTGAGTGGTGCTACTATACAATTTCGAAAAAATTCAAATATCTTGCTTAATTTACAAGCAAATTCAAAAATTCTTTTTGGGCTTTATAAGAAACTCGAAGAAGATTTATCCTCTACCAATGAAATTTGATTTTCCCAAAAATTACCATTGTCTTCTGCAAATTTAATTAAAAATGCAGCAATTCAAAAATCAATGGAACAAACCAGGTTATTATTTAAGACCTTTATATTTGTTTTTCACTTCGAACTTTCAGAAGAACTCGCGAATTGTTGCAACCTTCATTTCGTAGGTGTAGCTTTAATCAAGCCTGCATGTATCTGTGGGTGTTTGTTTCTTCGTTTGCGTTTGTTTGTTGGCCCGCCTCGTGTTTAGTTAATATTTCGCTATAATCATCTGCGGCTATCATTATTATTTCGCTAAATAGAACGAACTGCCGCCATCATAATGCGCGTTTCTGCATTATTCCGCAACAACAAACCGTAAGGCCGAACAAACGTGTGTGCAAATGGTCAACAGGGCAACAACAACAACAACATACACAAGAGGAACAACATCAATAAATGCGCGGTGCAAACGCAATGAAAGTTTAATCAACGAAATTATCTCTGCGGGTGCAACAAAAATTAATATTTCATATGCTGCAATTACGTGCGAACGTTTCACTATGTTATCTGATTTTATTGTAATGGACTTGCAGATTTGTACAATTTTATTTCAAAAGATATAGTAAAAATGGAAATATGTTTTTGTTTTGTATGGTGTCGAATAACTGGTAAAAATTGTTTATAAAATTGCTTTAAGCATTAAAGTCAATTCTATAATTTTTTCGATTTTTTGTTTTTTATATGCAGTTAACTGTATAATTTTAAAAATATTCATTTGATAGATGAATAATGAATTATTTCAAATTTGAAGACATTTTTGGACATTTTACTTAAATAATAAGAGGGAGATAAGTGAATTTATTGATACATAATTTAATAAACTTAAATTTGATACCAAGTTAATTGTATTTTGTAATTAATAAGTATTGTAAGTATTGACAATTAAATTTTGGAAATTTGTATATTTTTGTTTCGGTGCTGTTATAGTGATCCACTGATTTCAGTACAGATGTACTCTCTTGTTGATTTCGTTGCTAAGACCTCTAAATTTCAGCCTTAGTTACCACAATGCAAATTTCATAAGAGCAGCCATCATGATTTTTTGCAACCTAGACCTTTGCATATAAAACACTTGAATACTTTATTAGAATGAATTGAAACATCTATCCATACATTTGTCACATCTCGATGGATTATAAAATGCTTGAGTATTTGCATCACAAAAGACATCATGTAATTGATGCGCAGTGGAGGAATAATGCAGAATTCGTAATCGAATTAGACGTAGACGATTGCGCAGACAAAGCATCTTGGCCGCCTCCAGCGAGCACCCCGTTTGTGTCTGACATATCATCTGCAGCACGAAGATGCTCTCGTTGAAATTGATGCACAAGTGCATCCGAAAATCGTGGGTGTATAGGCGTGAAATACATTTGAGCAAACTTATGCAGACGTTGAATGCCTGCCTCCATTACCTCGTCTTGTTCATCCTCCTTCTTCGCCGTCGAAGAGTTCGCTTCAAGACACTATATGCGTTTCTTCCAATTTCCATTTTGCATATTTTCCGCGTTCAACGTTGTTAGTCGCAGGACGAATTCGCATCCTTTTGCTCCTATTCCACAGGTTCGCATTGTGCATTAGCATACTCGGTCCGGGAGCGCTTCCAGGATTCAAGGAACAAACGAGCGCCACCACCAACGAAGAGGACGACGACGACCAAAGCAAATGTGTAACAAAAGCATCATTTTCCATTGCTTTCCTGGGAATATCATCAATCCCAGGATGGTGTTCCTTGCGCCGTTCAAATTGCGTTTTGTTTCTATTATGCGCTTAGTTACACATCCACTGAGTGTTTCCCGAAAGTTATTTGCGAAAATTCAAGGTGTCATCTCAATATTTTCTTGAGATATTTCAAAATTCCCCTTTCAAAACCTCTTTCTGTAATCTTCATCTAAGACCATCACATTTTTTTTACAATATTTGAAGATATTTAGAAATTAATTTTATAATTGATAACTAATTTTGGCATTAGCAAAAACATCCTGTGAATGTATACTCGATGTGCGGATGTTTTGGCGAGCGGAAATGCGATTGCAAGTCGTTAATAAGCAGTAACACAGCAAATAATAGTGAAATTCTCGGCGAGGAAATGGAATCTCGAGTTAAATCGTTCGCAAGTCGTTAGTTTCAACCTAAAGCAACCCAACTTCAACGGGAAGACGTTTTGCCAACGAATTGACTCATGAGAGACATTCATCAGGCTCGTGGCCGCTGGTTCATTACGAACGTAATTATAAACAATTATCATTTTATCATTATTAATGTGCCTTTTAAATAGCAAGTAATTATTTCTTGTATTCGCTTTGTTTTCTTCGGTTTTGCGACCTGTTAACAGTACAAACGGTAAATTTGTCATTTTCTACTTCATTTGTCCTTATGTTAATTGTTATTTGTCATTAGGGCACAGCAACACTTTGTATATTTAGAAGGGTCAGCTGTCATCTTGGAACGTTTGTTGAAAACGATTACTTAACTTATTGATGAGCTGTCAGTTTGTTCTTCATTTACTTCAAATTTAGGTATCACTTACAAAATTCTAAGTTTTTCTAAAGTTTTTTAAACTGGACTTCTTCGAGAATTTACCAGAATTCAAAACAACTTTTCAATTGTACTTTCCAAATGTAAAAAATGACTTGCAAGGAAATTTTTTTCGCCCTTACTTTTGACTTGCAAATTATCCTTAAAAATAACTGAAATTTTGTATAATTTGACATGTGTTAGCTGAGTAATGATCACACTTAAGGCACAAGCCCAATGAACAAATTTCCCTGGATTTACCCCATAAACTCACTTTACTTTGAGAATTCCTCCACAAATTTCTTGACTCAACTTAAGAACTTAAGAAGGTTTACCCACTTTGGCATCAGGTTAGGCTGCTTTAACCTTAGCATTTCGGCGTCACTTGAAGCTTTTTTCTTCGTGTTTGCTGATGGCATGTGCCTCAACTCTCCAATCTGTTAATGAATGCGCAACAGATTGACGAAGCAGAAGAAGATGAAGAACCTAAGGATGAGTTGGTTGAAGAAGAAGACCCAATCAAGCGCATTAGCACGTTGTCTGGCTTCACGAAGAAACACCTGCCCTTTTTGTATGCATAAGCAATGCATTTTCGAAAGCCAAAAGAATCAAAAGACCTACAAGAAGGTTTTGGAAAAAAAAATGAAATAAAAGTTGAAGAATCGTGACCAGACGCCCGAAACTGGTTTCTTTTATCTGTGAATAAAAATTAAAAATTGTATCTGATTACTGGGACCTCTTGATTAGTTATCTTATATTCTGATAATTACATACAGAGTGTTTCAATTTAAATTACAAATTTAAAAAAAATTAACAATTGATGATGAAACATTGATTTTTTTTTTGGTTTTTTGATATAATGCGAAAATTAACTTGTTAATTACAAATCTGTTACTTAACTTTGATTTGATGGTTGAAATTCAGCATAATGCGGATGAAATTGAAAAATTGATTCGCATCATTCGAGTTGAAAGTTTTAAAATTTCCAGACGCGTCGTTCCGGAAGTGTTCGAACATTTCCCTCATTTATCATTTTCTTCACCTTCCATACACATCGCATACTTTTTACTAAATCAACATCCCAACATGGGGTTTTGTTTTCTGGAAAATCTCTTGCGTCGCTTTTCGTTGCTGTCCCGCGCATTGCAATTCTTCATCGGAGGACGTGTTGTTGCATTGCGCCCAAGTCCAAGAAGCAAAAGACTCTTTGATTCTTTGCGCAATTGTTTTTGCGCGCACAAACGCGAGCTCGTCCTATTCATGCGGGTCTCGAGTCCTTTTCCTTGCTTTTTCCTCATGATTTGCTTTGTTTTCCATCTTGGCTGCCTTGGGTGAATGCAATGCGACTGTTATTTGTTATGCCTTATTGTTTATGTCTGAGCGACGCACTTTCATGAATCAATGCTTTCTACTTCTTCACTGTTGGTAGAGACGCAATGCGCACAATTCTTCTCGGACCGAAAGACTAATGTGCTTTAGTTCTTTCAGGGGCTTTACTCCAATACGAGTTATTAATTAGTTTCTTAGTTATAACTTTAGAAAAATTCTCAAGCAGACTTTCATACAATTAGATGGTAAAAACTAAAGTTGATATCTTACAAAGAAGATTTTTCAAATAATTTGATCCAGGAATTTTCAAAAAGAAAAGACTTTTTCACAGTTAGATGGTAAAATCTGAAGTTGATATCTTTCAAAGTAGATCTTAAATTTTTTTTCTCCAGGGTGTTTTTTATTATGTCTTTTTTGAGATGAGAAATTCATGAAAATCCTGACATGAAAAAAATTGAGTTGGGACCTTAAAAAAGGTGAAAACTAATTAAGAAAATGCTCATCAAAAACTCCCTCATCTTTAGTTTAAAACTAAATGACTGCACACTAGGTTAAAAAAATCTAAATACTACAACATACCACGTGGTTGAAAGTAACAAATTTCTACATTTAGTAGACTACTTACATTTAGTTTCTGCATATTTAGTTTTCAGCAAAAAAATTCCAGAAATTTCTGTTTGAATTGGTACTTGATTTTTGTTGCATTTTTGCACCTTTTGATGGAAACTTGAGGCCACATTGTATGGTATTGAATGTTGTGTAGAAATTTTTGAGGCCATCATCCATGAGGTCTTCGAGTTAGTGCCCATGAGTTAGCGAGTCAGTCAGCCAGTGTTAATCGAAACGGTTCGAGCCCTTCGGGGGTGTGACTTTAATTTATATTTTAAATTAGTCGTGCTCGACCAGCACCAGCTCCAATGAGGAAATTTTCCAGTATTTTAAACACGCTGCCAAAGAATATGAGTTATAATAATCGCTCGAAAAATAAAGGCAAACGAAACGAAATTGAAAATCGAAAATAAAGCGTAAAATAACGTTCAATTTGTAGGATTAAAAACAAAGGATTGTGAGAACAACGTGATCAATCATTTGCTAAATATTCCATTGGAAATTTTACTCTAGTTTTCATAAATTTTAATAGGTTTGAAAATTAGAAATCAAAATATGAATGTTCAAATAAGCATCCAAACTTTTTCACTCTCAAATTTTCTTTAGTCTGAATTACTTGGAATGAAAATCTGTACTGAATAGAATTGTTGAATGACGGTGAAAAAGTTTGCAAAAGAGTACAAATGCAGAGAGAAAATGAAAAAGTGAGGAAATAAGTAACAGAAAATTTTAAACTCTCAGCAATATTTTTGCATATAGCAGCGTATAAAGAACATTTTTACATTGGTATCAAGAGGAAATCGAAAAGTAGGAAGAAAAGCAGACAAATACGGAGTTAGATTGAAAACATTGCACTGAAAAAATGAAAGAAAACTGGGGAACATTACAAGAAAAAGGCAAAAGAGTCGAAAAAGTCTAAAAGCTTTTTCATATTTTTGATGTATTCGTAGAATTTAAGAAAATCAAACAAATACTTGTAATAACAACAAATTTTTCCAAATCTTTTAAAATTTCACTTTGATACAAGTATTTTATCATAATTTTAAATAATTTAAATTCCAATTGGAGAAACATTGGAGAAACTTTTTTCTTCATTTATTGATTACATCCTAGAAATAAGACAAATATTCTCACAAGTTTTTCAAATCTTGTGTGAAGTGACGTATTGTTTAAAGATTTGTTAATTGAACAGATTGCATCGTATATACATGCGGCAACCGAAAATAAACATAGTTAATGCATACGCATTACACGAGCAGAATTAGAACGCTAATCGAAGAAGAACAACAAACAAGAAATGAATTTAGACGTCAACAAAGTCGATTAACCATGCAGACGTTGCAGGAAGATTGCTGGGAAGATTCGTCGTTCCTCATGCTAATGGTATGGATGTCTTGCACATGTGGGTTCGTTAATTTTCTTCGGCTTCGTTTCGAGTTTAGCTTTTCGTTTTGCTTGACACCCACAAGTCGGATGGATGGGTTTAAAAAAAGATCCGGGAATAACTAACATCCAAGAAGGACGTATGGTTTAATTAATGATGAGTGTAAGATCAAACATTTCTTATTTTGATTTTTAGTTAGTTGAAGATGATTAGTTTTCCAAAATTTCATGTTTTCTGTTCTTCACTTTTGATTTTGATCAAAAAGTTATGTCAAAAGAAAACTTCGTAGATATTCGTAGATATTTTTGGATTCTAAAATTGAACAAATCATAAAATTAATTTAATCTAATGAAAATTCTCATTTTCATAGTATGTTTTTGGTTTTGAATGGCAATGAAATTTCTTTGTCTGGTAAAAGATGATTGGACGTTTTCAAAATTTGTAATTTTCTAAATTTTTATTTCCAAGTTTTGATTCAAAAATGTATTCCAATAGGAAACTATTATGAATATAGATTTGTAATTATACTGTGCTAAATTATACTGATTGATATAAAGTATAAATTTCAAAGTTTTGAGCAAATAGTATCAAATGTAAAATCTATTTTCTTGACTTTGAAAAGCAGTGAAATTTCTCTATCCAGAAAGTCACCTTTCTCACATGACATCAGTTTACATCTGAGTATCTAGTTTTAGTCCATAGTCAATGAGTCTAAATCTAATCCTGTATGTATATGTAAGTAAGAGCGATCCATCGTTCTTGTTGTCGCCGTCGTTGTCGTAGTTGAAGTAATTTATATGCTATGCCAGTTGGTTTTCGTTCTTCGGGATCAGACCTAACACCAGACGTGATTTGTATACAAATTAATTAAAGCACGAAAAACGCCAAATGCGTTGAAATTCACTTTCGACTCTAGATCTCAAGATTTCTCCTCGAACCTACCAGCAAATGTCTGCACAAGCTGCTTTATGGTAATTCTGCAATATTCTAATTTGGTAAGAACTTCTCGAAGAAGCAAAATAAAAAGTTCGCTGACAAAAAGCACGGAATGTTTCTATGGCGAAATAAAAATGCTTTTGCAAGTCTGATGTAAAGTTATGCACGAGTAGTGCGCATCTGAAGAGCATTCGGCAGCACGTACGGTCCTCACATGTCGTACATGTCATCGAGATTCTTGTAATCTATCGGCGTGCCCGACATATATCACAATTCGTGGATGTACGACCACTTGAACTGAAAGGTTCACGAAGCAAAAGAGGAGGAATCTTGCGGGCAGAGTGATACAAACGAAGAAATACGCAGATGACGTTGTCTAGGCGCATGGGGGAAACCCAGATGAAATTGATACAAGAAGTAAAAGTATCATTGAGAAAGATATGGGAGAGATGGAGGAGAAATAGATTGTTGAAGAGAGTTGGAAGAATTCAAATGTTTGCTGGAATTAGAGACGCTTTTAAAAACATGTGACAGTTGGAGATGCATCAGAGGACCCTAATGTAACTTTAGAATGGGTCTAACCTATAACCTGTAAGGGTGATGGTGATTCGTAAGAAACGACCGGAAAAAGTTGTCAAATATTGAGAATTAATAGATGTCAAGGAAAAATTATAAATAGTTTGTTTTTCAGTAACATTCAACTTTCATCTTTTCTTTTACTTGAAAAATTTACATACCGGATATAAGCTCTATTCAATAACATAAAGAAAAGCTCATTGAAAATCGATCAGATATCGATCAAAGAATTTCAACATAGAAGTTATTTTAAGATTGCTTGATCATCAGATCTATTTAGTTAATTGAATCAATTAAACCTTCCAAATTTCTTTGATCGATATCTATTGATCTAAAAATGCTTTTAACATTTCAAAATCAATGAAGCTTAAGCTTCAATCTTATTATAATGAGATATCATCAAGAAAATCAAGAAAATTGTAAGTTCCAAGAATATGATATAATTTCCAGACTTTTGGCATATTTTTCTCATTTTTATTACTTTCTCGACATTTCTTGGCATTGCTAAAAGTAAAAGTAGAAAATAAATTTGCAATATGGGTGTGATTTGAAGTTAAAGAGTCTGCAAGTAGAGTTCAAGGGTTTGCTAAAGACTCCTGAGAACTCTCTGGACCAAGTGTGTTTGGATGGCGCAAAAAAGCGGAAAGAGAAAAGAGGAAAAAGGGACATGGTTGGAGTTGCACCAGGGCAAAAAGAAAATTTAGGGGTGGAAACAGAAATAAAAATCAAATAAAAACGTCAAACGTTTGTAACGACACTTTTTCTTTCTTTTTCTGAAACATAAGATATCTTAAGATTAGTAAATAACATTTATATCTTTACAATTTTTCAAATGGTCATTTTTCTTAGAAATATATTTCAAAATTAATTACTTAATTAAATTGCAAAATTTTTAGTATATAAAAATTGAAGTGATTCATGTCACATTTCCAGACCAATTTGATCATTTTTTGCCTTTTTTGCAACTTTATTCTTTTGCACTGTGAGTGCAAGGTGGAAGTTGCAACTCCAATGCAAAATTATGACAATTGAAACGCGGAAATGATTGCCATAATAATAACAATAAAAAGGAATGTACTCAACTACAAGAATTCACTTTTATTCCCGCCTGCTGCCATTTTTCTGGATATTTATTTGCCCTTTTCAAGAATGTGGTATTATTGAAATTTTAAAATTTAACAATTATTTATACTGGATGTTCAAAAAATTCAACCAAAAAAAAATCAAACAGAAGGTACCAATAAAATGAATTCCACTTATATTTTATTTTATTTGAAATTTGAAATTTTCTTGGAAGTTTTCATGACAAAGATTTTTCATATGATAACGAATAGCAATAGAAAAACATGGAGGAAGGTACACGGAAAAGTTTTCAACGTCTTTCGGGCGTAATACGATGGTGAAAAGTGTGGAAACTATAAAAACGTCGCATAACTACTTCGAACGTGGAAAACGAACGGAAAAGTCCCGTGGAAATGTGTACTTGCTACAAGACATCTTGGAAAATGAGTCAATACACCAAAAATATAAGAGGTATTCATTTCGGGAAGAAGTACGCACTTGCCGGAGGTTTTTCCTGGTCGTTTGAGAAGTTTGTATTGGAACGAATTTAGACGAGAATTTCCTATTTGAGTTGAATTGCTTTCGTATCGACTTTTTACTGATATCGTATCATGGTATGATTATTGTATATTTCCGGTAAGGGAACTAGTTCATTATTAGTCTGAACATGTATTCTAAAATTTAGATTTAAATCAGTCATTTAAATTCATTGGTTTTTAAATTGATCAAAAATTTCAATAAATAATTTGCAAAAATCTTTAATTATACCACCTTGTACTTTTTCAGTAATTTTAAGATAATTTTACATCTGATATACAAACGGGACTTGAAATTCTCAACAATAAAAAGGAAGAACGTCAAGTGCAAAAACATGTGCAAAAAATACGAAAACAGCAATGAATATAAGAAATCGCTGCAGTTGCAACCTGATGCTTTTGGCTTGCACCTGCCGATTTCTTTTTCGCGAAAAAATCTTGTACAACGAGTTCTTCTTGCAAAAGATACTCTGGTAGAATTCGCTACGGATGCAAACAGCAATTTTGCAAGTGACGTATTCACATTATATGAGTATGTATACGATGCTTGTGGCATTGAAGTTGTACTCTTGATTTTCGCGAAAATAATTGCATCCATGTCTTCAAGTTCTTGTCGCATGGATGTTCACATTATAACATGAAGAGATGTGCATGATTATGTCCTCTTGAGTCGAATAATTACATGGTTTTTATATGCATAATCAAGCAACAACCTGAAAAGAAATTTCGTAATGAAATTTTCAAAAATTTTTCCTTATAAAATTCTTCACTAAAAAATTATTTTTTTATGATTAATACTATAGGATTATTATTAAAATGTATGAATTGGAAGAGAGTAGAAATTCTAGTTAAGAACGAACGAATGAGTTTATTTAATTATTTTGAAGATCAATTTCCAACCAATAAGTGCATTAATTAATTCCCAATAATTGGATTTTTATTAGTACCTGTATGATGAACCAACAAGTGCAGTTCGTATTCAACTACCTGATGCCAATTAATCGATTAATTAAAATTGGTGCAATTAGAAGTTTGATGACGATTTTTTTAAACCGAATAAATTTTTTCATTAGTCATTAGTCGTCTAATTATTACTCTATTAGATATCATTAGATAAACTATTAATTTTCATGTAGCAAAGATAATATAAATTTTTATTACTTTAAATTAATTTTTCAAGTAGTAAAATTTTATTTTATTACGTATAAATAAATAAAATTCTCGATAAATTCAACAAAGCGAAATTTATCACATAAATTCCCATTAAATTCGTACATATACAAACCCCATAATTAAATAATTGCAATAAATATCATCTCATAATACTAGAAAATATTTTGCCAAACTCAATTGAATAAAATTATTCATTTTCGAATAAAATTTTCCAACGCATGAATAAATCACAATTTCAATAAAGAAACGACTCCATTTAAATGTATAACGACGCAATCGAATTTTGGGTTAACAATTAATCATTTTTTCATANATTTTGCCAAACTCGATTGAATAAAATTATCCATTTTCGAATAAAATTTTCCAACGCATGAATAAATCACAATTTCAATAAAGAAACGACTCCATTTAAATGTATAACGACGCAATCGATTTTTGGGTTAACAATTAATCATTTTTTCATATTCCATTCGTGAAAATCGCCTGGAAGCCCATTAAAATATTTTCCGGGATATCACACTTTTTTTGGGTTTGTCACCGTTCGAATGCGTGCTAATATTTATTTTCATATTTTTCACTTTCGGATTGCATTTCTCGCCCATTTCGATTTCGTTGGAAATCTCGTTGGAAAATCGCTTTCACATTTCATTCACGTGATTGCAATTCCTTTTTAAGTGTCGCGCATTGCGGTTGTCATTGGTAACGTGTGACAACTTATTATGTCCTGACATTTGCGCCTGTTATTACGAGCACCACTCCACTCGCAGCGTTGCGAAAATTGCGGGGGCGGTTGCGGTATCCGGGCTGGTCTACTTCGAGGGCGGTAGATTTGACGACTCAATCGAATTCGATTGTGTCGAACCGCGCTGAAATCTACAGCTACTCAACCGGTCGTTATCACTCGATTTGCGCCACTCTATGCAGATATTTATTCAATACACAAACGTCGATGAAGGATTCATCTTCACATTTCATATTTCCTACGTACATGTATCAATATACAGGCTCACCTCGAAAAGACGAGATGTAATTCAAGATTGTTGCTTGGAATCGATTAATTTACCGATTTCCTAGATAAGAATTTGGAAATTTTCCATCAATTGTTGATATATTTTTTTGGAGTATACGAAAATTTATGGATGGTGGATTAATGTGATTTGATGGTAGATGCAAAGACTAGAAATTGCAAATGTACCATCATGTTTCAATGATTGATGGATTCAATCGTATCGATTTAGTTTTAGCTGTTAAATTGAACCAGCCTTCATATTCGTACTGATAATTTCGATTGGTGCTTTCATGTAATCCAAATCCTGATAGAGAGGATGTCAGTGGAGACGGTATTATAAGAGTAATTTGAGTGAGGAATTTTCATCTAAAGTTTTGTAAATTCCAAAAAGAATTTACCAGAAAATTGAATAAAAGTACTGAAAGTGTTGCAAATTTAAGTCGCTCATTTTGCAAGTTCTGGTTTTCTGATTCCGGACAGATTCGGGACTATGACCAATGTTATTTTTTCGTCAAAATATGATAAATGCCCTTTGAATCATCCAAATCGGTCCATTAGTTTCGGAGATATTAAAATTTTTGAAAACTCCAGCGATTTTAAGAATTTCATATCGGTTTTTTCGCTACAAACTTTTTTTTCGAATTTTTTCTTCGAATGCGNACCATGACCAATGTTATTTTTTCGTCAAAATACTATAAATGCCCTTTGAATCATCCAAATCGGTCCATTAGTTTCGGAGATATGAAAATTTTTTAAAAATCGAGCGATTTTAAGAATTTCATATCGTTTTTTTCGCTACAAACTTTTTTTTCAATATTTTTCTTCGAACGCGATTTCTGGGCTCCCTATTGCCAAAAGGGCATGAATCCACACATTTTTAGAATGTGCTCGTCAAAACCTACAATTTGGTTCTAACTTTAGTTGACTTGGTCCAATCGTTTAAAAGTTATACGCAGTTAAAGACGCGAAAAAAAGCGAAAATTTTGCGTTTTTAGAACCCCATTTTTCTAGTTCGGGTATTTCCGATTCCCGCAGGGTTTCGAAACCATGATTAATGTTATTTTTTTGTCAAAATACTATTAGTGCCGTTTGAATCATCCAAATCGGTCCATTAGTTTCGGAGATATGAAATTTTTTTAAAACTCGAGCGATTTTAAGAATTTCATATCGGTTTTTTGGCTACAAACTTTTTTTTCAATTTTTTACTTCGAACGCGATTTCTGGGCTACCTATTGCCAAAAGGGCATGAACCCATACATTTTTGGAAAGTACTCGTCAAGATCTACAATTTGGTTCCAACTTTAGTTTAATTGGTCCAACCGTTTACAACTTATACGCAGGTAAAGACGCGAAAAAAAGCGAAAATTTTGCATTTCTAGGACCCCATTTTTCAAGTTCGGAAAATCGCGAGTCTCGCACAGATTCGGGACTATGACCAAGACGTTCAAGACACGTCTGGGAATGGTTTCATCACAAACGATATAAATTCTAATTTGGTGTGTGTATAATACTATGCTCTTATTTGGCTAACTCTAAGATGTTTGGATGGAATGGCACGTTTCCTCCTTCAAAGCTTTTGTTAAAATTTGTTACCAAGTTTGGAACTTGGGTCATGGTCAATAGTCCGATCAATAGAACACTTTTGTTCGATAAATTTGTACATTCAAAACATAAAATTTATTCTCGACTTTCCAGGTAAGGCAGCCACGGGGGCCTCAATAAATTTGAACGTTAACTTTTCGAAGCATTCCCATCATAATTCATCCTCCCTACGTCACTCTCGCATTTACCAAACGCATAAATAACGCGGCAACGTCCACTCTTGTCAATACCCACCATGGGCCACAACCCATCGAATATATCGAATATATTAATGCATACTTGGCCGGAACCTATCGCAAGTTTCTTTGTTCGAATCCCCGAACGCATATTACACACGGCTCGCATCGCAGCATCGGTTGCTTTTGCTGAACGCATCTTCTCGTGGCCGAACCGAAAAAAATCATAAACAACGCGCTAAACAGAGCCTGCAGGCGACGTGTAGGTAGGCGAGGAGGCCGGGCGCGCATTTTCCTCACCCGGTATTATCGAGCGCGATAAATGCGTGCATTATCGGCGACAGGCGTGCACCCAGCCGAACAACGGTTATTATCAACGCGGCGCAATAATACAAGCGCGGCGATAATGCGCGTGGGTGACGCAAGGTGCAAACCGAACGAACGAATCCGCTCGTACGATAATTGCATTTTCTTTCACTTGAGCTTCCATCATTTTCCGAAGCGGCTGTTTGCTTGCCGGGCGCGCTCGTAAAGCAATCTGTCCACGATTACGTCGCGTGTGTGGTTGGGCGCATCGGAGGATGTGGGAGCAAGAATAACATCGTAAACACCGACAGTGTCGTTCAGTCCTGACAGGATGGGAACGAACGCCGTCGAGAACAAAGACTTGGTACGAGGGTGTTGTGGGCGCGTCCCTTATTTTTCTAAGCGATCGAGATGCGTCTCGTGGAAGATGTTCATTAGTACGCTTGTTGTTTGTTATCCCACACCATGCCGCCTGTCGAGAAGGAGCGTCGGACAGCGCGAAGAAGCGATGACATTGCATCCTCGACGCGTTCGTTAGCGTTTGATACAATTTACATGGCTGGAATTCGCGCAGCTCGTGAAAATGCGCGGAATGTGCGCTCGCCGCAAACATATGCGCGCTGCGAAGCATGAGAGCGCCCCGCGGCCCAAAAAATAACGAAGAAGCGGACTGCAGTGCTGGCAGGCTCGTCATCGTGCTCCCTGTCTCGTTAGTACATGACGTTCGAAACATTGCGCATGCATGTAGTTTAATGCCGGCCGAAGATGTCGAGTACGTTCTCGTTTCGTCGTGTGCCAGAGGCTGTTCGCGGCTGCTGCCGTTGCGTATTTGGATTTTCGTCTCTCTAATGGGGGGCCGTCGTCTTGTTCTTCGGCGCGCGCGAAGTCGCAATGACGGGCGCAATGTGAGCGCGACACGCTGTGGAACGTCTCGCGCGTCAATGAGAAAGAGTTCGGCGATCGGTGCACACTTGAGGCTCGATGGACGTTGGAACGAGAGAGGCGGATTTTCATTGTGGGTGGCCCGCGAGAACAACGACGACCGCGTCAGACATAACACAGCCCGGATTGGGCTCTGGGGCCCGTTTGTGGCCAGCCGGATTGTTTCGTTTCGCACTTGAGTGTGCGTTATTGAACTCTGTGTATTCATTTAGGCTGCAAGAAAGATTTCTCAAATGTTCTCAGAAGTGTATACCTCAAAGTCGAGTCGTTTGAACTGCATGAGTTGATATTGTCGTCTTAGGGTGTGAAGGATCGGAATTGTTGTTGGCAGCATCTTAATTACGCGGAATTGTTTTTCCATAGGGATGAATACTCACCTGAAACAAAAAGAAAATTAGTAAAAATCATTAGGAACTACATTTGAATGGTTGTTTGTTAATCTGTCTACTCATTTTAATTTCTCAATCGAGGCTGATTCTAGGTCTAAACTTGGCATTTTAAGAGGATAATAATGCATGAGAATTAAGAGGTCATAATTCAACGTGAAAAGAAACACAAAACTGCCAATTAGAAGGCAAATTGGTCGGATGAAGAAATGAAGGAGCAATTGAAATTGCAGTGTGGCAACTCCACAATCAATTTTCCGCGCACTAGCGCAATAATTCAACGGGCGAGACAACGCACAAATTGTGCGCGCTCGAAGAGGAGTTGCGAAATCAATGACATAACGAGAGTGCGGCTGAATGAGAATCGATGAATGAATCAATTCGCTGTGCGCCGATGAATGATGCCCGCCCGCCGCCAGCGAACGAATAAATTCATCACGTCTAATGCCTAATAAGTGCATGTTTCTTATTTATCGGGCTGAGCGCGAAATGACGTGCGCGCGCGCGTCATTTTCTTGAATGAAATTACGAGTTTGCGCCATCGGACACCAAGCCCTCGCCGTCGCCCATCGCACATCATTACTTATTTATGAGCGCGAAGAACACACCATCATCATCATCATCATCCCGCATTTATCAGCATCAACCTATCGCCTTCGTGAGGCATGTTCAAATGACGATTCGTCTCGGTGCGACATGGAAAACGCGCGCCCGCCATCCAGAAAACAATGGCATTAAGTCGGTCCAATTGTCGTTCAGGACCAGTCAATGAAGCTGATGCATACAAACATTAGACACGAAAAGATTTGATTGATTCAGTCGCCATAAATCGCAAATGAATTCATTCGTTTGTTGTCCCAGACGCGAATAACGAACGAGAAAGTTGGTTGGGAATTTACAACTACCATAGTTGATTCTCGCGACCCCAAATGGGTTCAAGGTCTAGGTCGATGGTGTCAAGGCAAGGAGGAAACTCCAAGGAGAAGTCGCCGTGATAAAAGTGGAGCGATTTGGCTCAAAATAGCGAATCCCATTGACGGCTATCGATTGGTCGCGTCATTTGCCCATCATCGAGCACGTTGTTTTCGACGCGGCTCGCGAGGGAACCGTGTGCGTATAGTAAAGACATTGGAGGCAATTGCATCCGAACGCATTTGCATACAATGCCGAACACAGTGTGTAACATATGAACAGCATATGAACTCGCACTTGAACTCGGCGCGCTCGCTCCGACGACTTCCAGCATCTGCGCGCGCCCAAGATGGTCGTGAAATATACGAGCACGCAAGTGGCAACGAGCGCACATCGCTTAGAAGGGATTCGCGCGGCCAGCCGCCCGCAGAGGCAGGACGTTTGTTCGCGAACGCGCGAGAAACACGCGGGCACCGATGCCGCAAACATATTTATGAGCGCTGCCATTCGGATGCATGTAACGCGGGCAGCGAAGTGCGCCGCCGATTACAACTTCATTTCGTCCAGATGCCGGCTGGAATCGCGCGCCTCGCCGAAGGAAGCCATCGGAAGAATGCAGAAATAACTTCGTCGAGAAGCCACCGCTGTTCGGAACGTTTATGCTGATTATATGCGCCACGGCTTTGCCATTCGCGGAGCGCAATTAGGTGCGAAGAATGCGTGTAAATGTAAAATTTTGATATTTACACGCTTTCGGAAAATTATGACATTCAATTTCGATATGTTCCTGAAACAACCAAATGATATCACCTAGAAAGCTATGAAATTGTTATCGTGCAAATGAAGACTCGAGTGACACTATTTCACAAAAAGGAGTTACAGAGAAATGTCGAAATCCTGATTTTCAAGGACCACCAGAGATAATAAAAATAAAAATCACACCATTAGACACGTCCAATTCATCATTGCATCATAAATCTTCCCTTTGTTGTCTTCGAAGAACCCAGCATGGTGAGAACGAAGACTTTACACCGCTTATAAACGGATTAGTCAGGTGCATAAGCCCCGAATTCATTGCCCACCGAGAACCTCAAAGATCCACTAAAAAATACCTTGACGATGCGTAAACTTCGCCATGGGTTCCCGCCAAGCACGATTCTAACGGAAATTGCCATTCAACCTTCAAGTTCTTCGACTTCTGAAGAACGAATCCAATATGAATAAATAATAGTTTTCAAGGTCCACACAATCTCAGGTGCCTTCTTGCTGCTCGGATGACGCATGCAAAGAAGGCAGCAAGCGCAAAGTGCGCTGGCAAGCTCAACCACAAGGCACGAAAGCTACCCAGAAAAAAGAACAAACAAATGCCGATGAAGGTCGCCAACGTTTGGTACCAGACGTTGTTTGCTTACGCGCCGAGCGGGAGACGAAAAAAGGCATTAAAGATGACCTTACCTGGCAAGAAACTATCCAAGAAACGCGTGTACGCCGGGCAGGTAGAAATCACCCTGGGCGCGTACATCACGGCCCTTTTCTTTACGCACGCACGTGAGAGAAACGACGCGGGAAAACGAAGACTGGGTCAATACGGAATTTGAAGACTAAAATCAGCCTGTGCTGGGGAAGTCTTCAGGTGTCAATGGTCCAAGAAGGGCTCTAGTGTCTCCAAACCAAACAATGAGATGCCTTGGTCCAAGAATCAAGCGGGACAATGATTTGAATTCTACACAAAGGAAAACTTCGTCTTGAAATGAGAAAACGCAGAAAATTAGAAATTGTCGCAGTGAAGCGGTTGATTGTTGGTCGACGCATTGAAATTTACGACTATGTCACTCCGAATTTAGCCTTTCCTCATAGAAGATCACTCACAACCAGCTCGTGTACGGTTGTTCGCCACGTTGATAGATGCGCATGTTCTGCTGGAAATAAATGATCTACAATCCTAGATTCGAGAGCCAGACCGACGTCTATTCAACGATATGATGAGATCATTTAAATGCGGCAACAAGAGCACAAGTTCAAAACAGGTGGAATAACCTAATAAAATCGGAATCACATCGATACGAGCAACAAGGACCATCAAGAGCTATTAGTGCAACTCGTTCGAAGTGGAAAAAATATTGGTCCATTTTTACCCAGCTAGGGCACTTCGAATGCGCGGACCTGTCGCAATTAGCCAGCTTCAGATGCTTGCTAGTGGGCACTAGAAGAGCGAACACTGCAGGGCCATTGGTGCACGCATGGGGCATGGACATGCCATTGGAATGTCGTGGGCAGAATCAGAACCGTTTCACCTAACAACCAGAGAGGTTTCCACGTACGTGCACGACAGGATCGTATGCAAACGAGTGCACATACGCGCGTTCAAGCCAACGAAGTGAAAACACAGCCGCGAAGGCATCGCGAGCAACGCAAGAAACTGTAAATGCTGCAGCAACAATGGGCACGCCAGGGCAACAACAACAACAACAACAGGCCGCAGGAAATTCGAGTCGGCTGGAATGGTCCTCTCACAGTCGAATTGAGCGTTTGTTAGCGGGCGCGTTTCTTAGATTATTGCGGGATTGTCAACGACGACCAACGTCCCAAACGCGACGGGAACGCATTCGCCTTCAGCGTGCAATGCACGTCGAGTGTTACACGCTCGATTTGCTCGATGCAGTCGATCGATTCGCATTCGATACGTGAGCGTCGTTTACGAGCGCACGCACCGCGAGATGCGATAAATACTCTGCGAGTCGCATTATAGCGGGTGTAATGGCAAACGAGATGAGCGCATTCGACGTTATACAGCGTTGGGTCCAACTGCCGGGAAATCAATTCCGTGCGACGCGACTTGTGCTTGATGCACGAGCAGTGGTGCGAAATTTATTGCGGATTATCCGCGACGACCAGCAGCCGCTGAAGAACAATCTGGCACTGCATGAACGATGCGGAGAGGATCTTCATGCGGCCGCGCAATAATCCGAGGCAGGTTTCTCCGATCGGTCGATTATCGACTCTTATATTGTACACGTTCGTTGTTTATCATATGTGCATGCCGATGTGCACGAACCGAACCAGCGTGTGTGGGTGTGTGCAACACTGACGAATGTAGGCGCGTAGGCAGACCAGCAGTTCGATGCAATCGGACAAAACGTTGGCACCGCCGATAAATGTTGAAATTGCAACAATAAGTTTCTCGTTGGACGTTCTCGTAAGTCATTGGGAGCCGATAGGTTCCCGAGAAAAATCATAAAAAAAGCACGAACCCTCTCTTATCCTTCCTACTTTTACGAACATCGCCATAACTTTTGTTCAACTTGAAATATCAAGCCAGTCTAATTCTAATTCAATCTAATCTACAACGTTGCATTTTTAGGCCAACAATTTATTGGTTTTGCCTAATTGGCCCAACCGTTAAATGCGCGTAAAAGATTGAAAAAAGCGAAAATTTTGCATTTTTAGGGCCCCATGTTTTAAGTTCGGGTATTTCCGATTCCCGCAGGATTACGGGACCATGACCAATGTAATTTTTTTCGTCAAAATACTATTAATGCCCTTTGAATCATCCAAATCGGTCCATTAGTTTCGGAGATATGAAAATTTTAGAAAACTCGAGGGATTTTAATAATTTCTTATCGTTTTTTTGCTACAAACTTTTCTTTCAATTTTTTTCTTCGAACGCGATTTCTGCTCTCCTCATGGTCAAAAGGGCATGAACCCATACATTTTTGGAAAGTGCTCCTCAAAACCACTGGTTCCAACTTTAGTTTAATTGGTCCAACCGTTTAAAAGTTATACGCAGTTAAAGACGCGAAAAAAATCGAAAATTTTGCATTTTTAGGACCCCATTTTTTAAGTTCGGGTATTTCCGATTTTCGCAGAATTTCGGGACCATGACCAATGTTATTTTTTTGTCAAAATACTATTAATGCCCTTTGAATCATCCAAATCGGTCCATTAGTTCCGGAGATATGAAATTTTTTTAAAACTCGAGCGATTTTAAGAATTTCATATCGTTTTTTTCGCTACAA
>JARJDZ010001678.1:0-11358 GCA_030264555.1 Aleochara sp. GC000083
CGAAGAAAATCAAACGATATAAATGTAAATTTCGGCTTCGGTTCGGTGCGCCACCAACGATTTGTGTCCAACACGTGTGGAAAGGTGTGGAATGTCAAATTAGTAAATGATACGCTTTCGGTGTGGTTTTAATGAGTGTGGACACTTCTTGAGCGAGTTTGGGAAATCATTTCTTCGGTTTCAATGCCCAAGACCATTTCAGATAAATAGTTGTATGGTAATTAGGGTCTTATTGGATCTTGGTTCAAAGATCTTCATGGCGGTCTATTAGTGAGATTAAAGACGTTTATTTATCAATGAAATTAAAGCTCATGTGATAGAATTTAAACCATTTTAATATATCATTTCAACTTACTCGAAAATTTTAGGTGGTTTTAAAATTTTCATTATTTCTTCAACAGGTCATTTTTAATTTGATATTTCTTTAAGGAACAGGAATTTTCCTTGAGAAATTAAATCTAAACCTTTTTCAGAAGTAATTCAGAAAGCATTAAATAAATTTTAGAAAGAAATGTAATTCAGATTTGATAATGAAATTCAGAAAGTATCAAATGAATTTCAAATCTTGAATTGTAATCCAAAAAATGTCACTTTTAATTCAGAATGCTATAAATGTAATTTCGATTAAGTGATAATTACTGTTGCATTAATAATAACAATATTCTGATATTATGTACAAAAATATACAAATCAAAAATTAATTATCATTTAACAAAAAATTACAATATTCTCTATTACGTTTGTTAATCTGAAATACCTTTAATGGTTCTGATATTAAACATATGATTTCTCAACTATATTTACCAAATTCTGAATTACAATTGTTGTAAACTGAATTATGCTTTAATTTTTGCATTGCATTTTATACTTTCTGACTTACTATTGAAAGATTTAGTTTTGTACAGAATTTTTTGATTATTTCGAATTAAATGATTTTTTTGTGAAAAATTCTGAGTCCAAAAGTTATTGTTCTAGAAACTTCTCAATAACTTATAAAAATCTTCAATATCCATCCAAGATTAATTGCCATAAAATTTCAAACTTTTTCAAGAACTCAACAACAAAAAAACAACTTAAAAACTCTGTTGCAATTATAACGAATATTTATATTTTGAATTCATCGGTTCGTTAACTCTTCGGTTTTGGCCTGTTACACTCAACCAATGGTCGAATCGCGGCGGTTTTCCTTCCTTTCTTCTCTTTAGATTTCTTTTTCATTTCTTTAATTTATAGTTTATGTGCGAATGCATCGACTAACAAGCCGCAATAGTCATAACTGGGCAGCAATTTAATGTGGTGCTCGCCGCCGCCATTGCCGCCATTATGTCAAAAAGCGACTCAAGCGACACCGCAGACTTTTGTCGACCGCGTCTTCGTCTCTTGATGCCCGAAAACAACTCGTCCCGTTATGCATACACATACACACACATACAGATGCACACATGGGGATCATGCAAATGTGGGCAGTTTGGAATTAAACTTTTTAAATTATGACCACGTATCAGTCGAGAATCGACCAAAAATCAATGCAAATCGATGACAGCGAGACGTGCCACTTTGCATCGAGCTCGTTTGATGGAAACGTCGTCGTCGTCGTCTTCGTCGGTGCCTTTCTTCTAATTAAGAATGTCACCATTTTTCATATTTTCTACACAATTTCATGTGATATGTTAAATCGGTCGGGTTTGATTCGGGCAATTTATGGGTGAAAAAATATACATATTTCATGGAGTAATTTGATGGTTATCGAAACTCAAACTAATTAAAAAAGTGATTTTAAAATGTTGTAAAATGGATTAGTAGTTAGGTTAATTAGTTTTATCGGTTTGTATCTAGAAATTGAGTTATTTGATTTTATGAATTTTTATGGAAGTTTTACTTAAAAAATTTAAACTTTTTGTGTGCAGTTTTATTATCAAAAGTATCAAGTTTCTAATTTCGTTATCTGTTGATATCTTAGATCATATAGAAGAAAATTTATTTATCATTAAATTGTGTTTTGATAGACCTCAGAAATTAGGTAATAAAATTTCAAAAGTTAACACTTAAAATTTCTGTAGTTTAAGGATAAATTGCAATTTTTAGAACTAAATTTTAGTTTTTTCTTTGGTAATAAATATCAAAGTATATGACAAATAACTTAGTCGATTATTAAATTAGTACTTATACCTCTAATTCAAACTTTAATTGCAAAAATTCACCAAGAATTTTCAGTCTATATCAAATAGGTTTCTAATGAACCTGAAATTTATATTAAAAGTTATTTATTTTTTCAATTAATTGACACTTAAATAACCAAAATTGAATTAATGGTTTTTAAATTATAATTCAAAATATCTTAAGAAGACTTTTGAAATATCTCTAATTACAAGAAAATTCAATATCAGAATTTTGAAAGCTCTAAAACACTAATTTTGAGGAAATCAAATTCAATATATAATAATGAACTTAATTAGCAATTAAATTGACGATTATCTCATTAATTAGAAGGATAATTGAAAAATTATGCCCAAAAACAAATCAAGAAATTTCAGATTTTATTGCGAAATTGTGCACTATGTTTAATATCAAAAATGTATCATATTTCCAAAAAAGTTTTCTAATTGAAGTAATTTTTCTTAAAGGATATTATTTTCTATCATATGACCTTTAAATAACAAAAATCAGCTTTTTAATTTATATCAGAAGACTTTAAATATTCTTGCAAATTTAAGAAATTAAAATTGAGATTTGAACTTTTTTCTAAGTTTTCTCAATATTTAAAAGACAAATGAAAGAAAATGCAATTAACTATAGAACTGATGAAGATTTGTTTGCATTGGAGCAAAATTTCAAAATGATGTTTAAAAATATATCAAAATTTTTAGGAAAACTATCAGAAATAAAAATTTTCCAAAACTTTTGAAAAGTTGTTGTACGACAATTTACATAAAAGGAAAGTTATTTTTCTATTAAATAGAGTATAAAGCCATTTGAATAGTGTTTAAATTACGCTGCAAAGAGTCAAGAAAGGAATTTAAAAATTCTGAAATTAAAAAAAAAATTTAGTTACGAAAGTAAAATTTGTTTCCACCATATCAATAACTTTTTAATTGACTGATAGAGAATTTAATTTTTATTAATGGCAATCATCCAGTATAGATATAAGAGCTTCCCAAAAATTATATTAAAAAATTTGCAAGAAATGGCAAAGAAATAACTTCCATACTGAATTTTTTGAAATTTTCAACTTTGGTACAAAATTATTTTGCATCTCACTCGGCGACACTTGGTACAATTTCATAGCAATTTATCGAATAAAACGCAACCTGCGAGATATAGTTTATTAGCCAACTAGTTAGTTAGTGCAAATCGTGGTTAGTGGTTGGCCGGCTGAGAATAGAGAAATCCTTGAGTTATCACATAAATAACGCTAATAAATAACGTCGAATTTATGTCGCCTACATGTTCGCACCTGTAGCTGCGTTTTCGTGAAATTTCGCCGATTTGCATACATTTGAACTCATAACGAACCAACCAACCAACCAAAAAAGAATCCGTACTCCAAACTAAATCGTTCTTCAAACTTCTTGTCTTCTCTCTACGATATCTTTTCATTAATGGTAAGGTTACCATTTGGTACATTTATCCACGGCTGGATTCATTTTCGATACGTCCGCGTGCGAAATCCCATCATTATGGCACGCCGTATTTAGTTACAGATGTAACGTTTAGTTACCGAGTGCAAGTCAGCGATGTTAACTTGCGGTAGTTGATGGTGTTAAAATAAGAACGACGACATGTTACATTCAGGCATTCAGCCGTTTAGAGCGGAAGAAATATCATTTGCACTGAGTGTTCTTAAAATTATCAAAGTTAAAACTAAAACATTTCATACAAAAAGTTCTGAAATTGCACCAGAAGTTTTGTAATTGTTTTAAGATGGATTGAGATGAAATTTTGGTTGCTGAATTTGATTAGAGACTTCTTGTTATCAGAGATGTTTGATGTCATTTTATGTGGCAGGAAAATTGTCTTCACGTTCTTCATACTGTTAAAGTGACTTAAGTTACGGGCGCATGCGCAAAGTGATGGACGCAATGGCTTAGATTTATTATTGAGTGAGAACATCACGCAAATTTATGAGCATTTCTGTAATTCAATAAGCTCATTGCTTCCTATCTTCAATACCAATAAATGTACTCATGAGTATATCATGCAAGGAATCAATTTTACAAGCTTAATTTCAAATTTTGAACAAGTAATTTTTAAAAACCTGAAATTTGCAATTTAAAGAATCAAAATCCTTTACAATTTTAGATTAAAACTTAACTTTGAATTTTGATTTCGAACATGATGATGTATGGTAGATATTTGCAACTCTAAATTTTTTCTAATTCTGGAAAATCTTCAAACTTCTTGTAACTCCATCTGAAACATAACAAAAATCATTGTTCCCATTGAAAACAGGAACAAATAGGAAAATGAAGCAAATGAAGAGATGAAAACTTGCATGGAACCATCATCGAGTTGGCACACTCGGATGGCATCAATCCTGGCGCGTAAATCCAGCCAACATCCAGAAATCGTGCCAATTTTCCAGCACTCTAGACAGCATTCATTAGACACGATGAACTCGTCGTTGGATTAATTCGTGTGATGCGGCTGCCAAGCGAATGTGAAATGTGCACTATTTCCTACGAATGCGTGGATTTTCGTGTCTTTCATCCCGCGATTATGACAACAATTCCCAGAAGTCATCCAAATCAGCGATTATTCCCGTCTGAGTGCTCGTAAATTCCTGGTTTAGTACTTTATAAACATCGTTTTGTTTCGGTGGATTTCTGGAAAAACATTGTTTCATTTCAATTCATTTTTCACTAATACTAAACACTAAATACATACCAAACACTAAATAGCAAATTCTTTGTTTGTATCGATGCAAAAGTTCCATAAAGTTATCAAATGTCTGAAAAATGAAAAATCATGGCTAATTATTTATTATTTGTTAATGGACGACAATGGAAACGATGAAATTTCCTCTTTGTGCCTTGATGTTTGGTTTAAAGTTACGACCACATCGAAGAATTAAAATTCATGAGGCTGTGCGATTTATGATTATAATCGTTGTTTTGTAATAGCATCAAGCTGGAGCTTGATTTATTTAATAGATTTGCATTTTATGTGATGGCCGAACATTATTTCAACTTCCACTGTAAATAAAGTAACATAAAGCTAGCATTTTGTGCTTTTTAGACTTTATAACACTAGGTTTATAAAGTACTTTTTTCCTCATAGAAGTATTAAAACAAAAAAAAAGTTTTTGTAAGTTTTTGAGATTTTGTTAGTTTTATAGAAAATTCTTGAAAGTTTGTTAACTTTAGTAACATATGGTATGTTCTTCTGATGAGGAACATGAAGAGAATTATAGAGTAGTACAAAAGCTGTATTTGCAAGAACTTCAACAAGTTTCACGAGCATTCGTTGCTGATGTTTTTCGCCGCAATTTTTCTTTTATTGCTCGGTTGTTGCCTTGCACGCACAATAATCTCTGTAATTGTTCGCGTTGTTGCGGTTGATTTGTGTGTCGGCGTGCAATAATTCTATTTTGACATCTACACTTGTTCACTACTTCATCGGTGCAGCAAGTGCACGCACGAATCTCGCGCATTGTGTGACGGAAGCGAACAAAAATATGCGATTCGATGAAGAAATCACTTCGTAGAAAGTTGATTAACAATTTTAAGCAGCCAATTAGTATTTTACATGCTACCGCGCCATCTCGATTTCCTCGTAATATTCACAACCATGTTGGTAACGATGGGAGCCATCAAACCTTGGATTACTCAATGATCCGTCCATTCCGGGCCGAAATGGCCAGAAAAAAATTCACGTGAGTTATGATGATTATGTTTGTAATGCTAATAAAAATTCAAATTACACAACGACATCTGATCAAAAACGCAGTGCAAGAATGGACCGAAACCACTTGTTGCTCGCGCTCTTCCACAATGCGCACCGAAGAATCTTATCGCTCGAGTTAATTAACTTAAGAGAAATTAGTTAACATAATATTTGATGACTAAATTAGCCAAGCTGCGCGGTTAGTTATTGCCTACGAACAGTCATAATTTATTCGAATTGGAATATTATTTATCTCCCATGGATAAACTTATTCAAATGATTTTTTTCGTCCGAGAAACAATGGAATCGAGTTAATCCGTAATATCACAACTTGTTGACACATTTTTTTACCACGAGTTGATTCGCGAGTGTTGAAGAAGGATGGAGTTGGTCGAAAAAGGAGGAAAGTGCGCGCGCGAATTTGACAAATATATGGAGGAAATATTATAATTCGACCTTAGAATTTCTTTTTTGCTGATGCTTGATGAGACACCGTAAATTTATGCACCGGCACCGATAATAATATACATTATTGAACTTTGTCTTAAAGTTGTAAATTAGCCGAACGATTTGCATAACGGACGATTTGGCTACAAATTATTACGCTGCGATTTCGACAGTTTCGTTTCATCAATGCGGCTGGCGATATTTATTTGTTGTTTTCGCGCGCATTTTATTTCTCTTCAATTCGTTTTTTTTTTTTTCGTTGTTGGTTGGAGGTTTTGGGTGGTTAGCAACGATTGAAAATGAAAATTTTGCATTTGCATCTAAATGGTGATTTTTTGCTGGTGACTTATACTCAATTTGAATGCCACCCAGAAACTGAATTTTTGATGCATTCAGAAGAACTTCAGTGTTGTCATATTTTGTAGTAGTTTTAAGACACTAAAATTGGACCACCTAGGAAGTTTATAATGTTGACGAATTACCAAATTTGATTCCAGTATCAACATCTACTAACGTAACATTTTTCTGGATCTCCTAGATTAAACATACATATAAATACCCTTCGAAGGACAATTCCAACCTTCATTTTTTTCCAAATTTTCTACCTTCCAACTTTCATAAGAAACTTTATCTTGTCAACTTCTAGGACCTAAAGGGGAGCTTAGACTGAAAATCAATTCCAATTCTAGCTCTTTATCTTTCTTATTTGCTTCTCAATCCTACCTTCAAGTTCCTTGATTTCATGGTATTCCTTCCAACTTTTGAGTCCTTCAATGAACTCCAAGTTCATTTGGTTTGGAGTTCCTGTTTTGGAATGGTTGAATAAGTTTACAAACCACACCTTACGTCCAAAAGGATTTCTCTTCTGTAGCTATTCTGAAGATTCTGAAGATCCCCTTTTACAAGCAACTCTGGTACATCTTGATCATCTTTTTGTTGCTATCTCTCTGCCATTTGAGTAGCTCTGTAAGCTCACTGCCTTTAGATATCTTTCTGGAAGTACCATGATACCTTTTTGATAGTTTACACAAGATATCTCTAGTTCCTTAAACCTTGCCCAGTTACCTACCTGATTAGAGCAAAACTATCACCTTGTAACAATTCCCCCTAGAAGATCAACTTCAACCACCTCTTTGGTAAAGTCCTATTTCACTGTCTTAGGAGTTTCTACGTTGGGCTAGTTGCACAAGCTCAGGATCTACTCTTTTATTCTATAGCCCAAAGGGACTTCTCACCAATTTTGGATTTACTCCTTTGCAACTCTACTTACTACTGTACTAAAAATGTCTTTCCCTTCAGTGCAGGTACAACAAGACCATTTCCTTACTTCTTCCTGTCTTCTATATGATTCCTTTCTAGGGTATTTGAATTTGGTAACCTTTGGTCTACCTTGATAGTCTCCTTTGATCACCATTTCCTTTTTGCTCCTTGCATCCTAAGTGAATCCTTTCTAGGTTCCCTAAATTAGAGTACCTACCAGGTAGTTCCCTGGTAGCTCTTTGATGGTCAATAAGGTACCTTAATATAAGATAGCTCTGTTTACCTATTTGATCAAAATCATCTGCTTGTATAAATTTCTACTATCAGATCAACTTTGAGAATTTCCTTGATAAAGTCCTGTGACACTGGCTTTGAAGTTTCCTGTTGGAAATGGTTGTTCAATGGACAATCTACCCTATTCTTCCAGAACCTTCTAGAGAACTTCTTCCTACACCACAGAGTAGGTGCAACTTGACCTTTACCTTATTGCTCAATCTACTACTAGAATTTTTTTAGGCTCCCTAGATTGAAATTACCTACTTGGTAGCTCCCTTGTAGTCTACAACTTATAATCTCTTTGTTAACTCCTGGTAACCACCTAACCACTTGGATCACCTTCCTGGAACCTTCCTGGTAACTCCCTGATAGTCTACAATTTACCATCTCTTTGTTAGCATCTAGTAACCACCTAACCAAATGAAAAACCTTCCTGATAGCTCTCTGGTAGTCTACAGCCTACCATCCCTTTGTTAACTCCTGGTAACCACCTAACCACTTGGATCACCTTCCTGGTACCTTCCTGGTACCTCCCTGTTACTCCACAGTCTACCATCTCTTTGTTATCTCCCAGTAACCACCTAGCTACTTGGAACACCTTCGTGGTACTTTTCTGACACCTCTCTAATCATCTCCAGACACCCTAATTTTCCAGACCTCACCCTATTTACCACCCAATCAGTACCAACACCTTCTACCAACTCCTCCTACCAAAACCAACTCTGAAACCCTACAACAACCCATGTAACAACAGTCCCACAGCTTTTCATCTGCACTGTAGACAACCTCAGTAAGTTGTGGGGACTACTAACAAACACCATTTTCTAATTTGCAACTGGATCCTCCCGCTACTCGCGCGTGCAGCAGCCGCGGTACCGTTCGAAGCAGTGCTGCAATGGCATCCAAGGCGTCGATGTCGAGAGTACATGGAATGTTGTAAATTGTAGCTGCGAGTGCAAATTCTATCGCACCATCACCTACCTATCCAGCCATCCTACTACTACCGATCATGTCCCCGACGAGTGGTTTCCCTTCGAAAGCCGCTCGGCAGCCTCGCGAGCACCTTCCACTTCACGAACCAAGTGGGAAATCCACGGAGCGAGCATTGGAGCATAGCTGCGAAAAGTTATCACTGGGCAAACAGTCGCAGCTCGCCGAAGAGTTATTCAAATTGAATTCAACCTCACGTGCGCCTCTCTGCAATCAAATTCTATTAATATCAATTCGCAGGCGCGGATGTTGCGTGGGACTCACCAGCGACAGATTAAACTTGCTAATCAGCGACCAGGTCATTACCTATCACTCCGGCATCAGCTTGTTGCACTTCCTACTTCCTGGATGCTATTGATTTCTAATTAGCCACCTTTAGAACCCACCATAACTCCATTCAAAGACCATATGATCTTTGGTACCATGGGTACCATCATGGGAACCATATGGTCAATGGTACCATATGATTCATTGCACCCATGGACTACAGCTGAGTGACAGGGTTGATGTGTTGCCCAACACACGACACTGGGGCGCGCTACCAGCTGACGGGTAATTTATACACGTTCCTACAATCGGGGCGCTCGTTAATACACATCACAATGGTGTCGCATTGTCGCCTCACTGTGGACATGTGTAATCCCAGTCGGTTTAACTCGGTCGTGGTGTCTGTCGTCCGTTGAACGCGCGGCAAAATCGAATACGTCGTCTGCGAATGTTTTGTTGCTTGTCGCGTGCTGCTGCGGTTTGACTTCTTGTCGGACGCGGCGACAAAATTAATTTTTCCACCAAGAACAACACGATGCGCTCTATAACTACTTGTCATCTACAGCCGGCTGCAACAAAACTACGTCGTCCACGTGCAATGTCTGCCAATGCTACTTCTTCTTCGGTTGGCACTCTAAGTAGTGCATTTATATTTAGTTAACGTGACGCATTCTGATTGCCTTCACTTCTTGCTTCAACGTGCACGTATACAGAGTGCCAGAGATTGATTTATGGCGGATTGTCGTTTGTCCTCCCAGAGCGGCCATCTTGAATAAGGACGGGAACACCCTGTAGAGTATTGGGGCTTATTATTTATACGTATGGCTCGCATTGTTTGAAATGCGCCAGTGAAAATCGCTGGCAGAAATATAAAATTCAATGGGCAAGGTCTCATTTATCATTTTTGCCTTGCAACTCTGGCTGCACTTGAACTGTGATTTATTTGCGTTTGCAACAACGACATTTACAAACTTGCAAATCGAACGACGAAATTTACCTACCAACAACTCACAACTTTGTTCTCCAATTCTATTTTCCAATTCTACAATTCAATGTTGCTACAAATCACCAACTAACCTCAAAAATTTCCATTAAATTTTTCCTATGGGATCTTCGTTTCTCTACAAATCAAATGCTTCCTAGCTTATAAAAATTTATGAACGACTTCCGAGTAAACAACTTTAGACTTGTCCCATGTCCGAATAAATTGAATCGATCGAGGATATTTGAAACACATTGATATCTCTTTGATTTCCCCAAAAAGCTGAAGCAAGGATACGAATTGATTGCGTCCAATAAACACATCCAGCCGATGATGGTGATGATGATGGGATGATGGTCGTCTCTCATCGGTTCCTTCATTAAAGAGTCTCTCAAGTAGCGCACTTTATCTTGGAACGTTTCAAAAGTGACTTCGGACGGTTCTAATGCACAAAATCGATTAAGTTTACAGTTATAATTGAATCAAAAATGCTGTTTTATGTACGATTGCCCATCGTTAAGTATTCACCAAACGTATAAATAAATAATGAAATTAAGTTTCGTGCTGAAACATCAATGGCGCTTCTGCATGCGAAGACATGAGGCAATCGAAATTCATATTTGAACGGGAATATTTTTTCCAAACGCCACGAAATGTTTACTGCTTATTTTTCTATAAATATGTTATTTCAATTTTTCATTCGGATTACTAAATTTGACTGTTGTATCATATTTCTTTCCAATGCAAAATATCCTGGAATTTATTTACGTTATAGATCACAAGATGGCGTCCGAAATTTTGATCCTGTTTATCAAAATCCTGTTTTATTTCAAAATTGACTGTTCAATTACCAACTAATGCTAAATCCTTAAAAAATTTACCTTTAAAAAACAGTAATTTATTTAAAGATTTCATGAACTAGAAAACAAATTTTCTCTCTGGGGATTCTAGGGATTTTTACGTTTGGATTGCCAACATAGTTGCCAACTCTACTCCTTTCAAAAGCATCAGCTGATTTAAAGGATCATTCTTTGCTTATAATTATCCTGAATGATCAAGAAATTTCTGCAATTATCATATCATAAAAATTGAGAGCATGCAGCGACATTGAACTCGTTGGTGATTTCTTTCACGTTCGAGCAAAGTCGCGCACTCTTAACACGTACTTACTTATTCAAATTAAGCTGTTTATCCCGGACGCAATGCATTATAATAAAGCACACTGAGTCGCATTCGCGAGCTGCGCATGCGTC
>JARJDZ010001680.1:0-37321 GCA_030264555.1 Aleochara sp. GC000083
ATGCTATAATAAACTCGTGAAATTTGTGTATCACTCGTGCTATCGCACTCGTGATTCAAATCTTTCACTCATTTATAATTTTGCATTTCTCACACTTATAATATAATCTACTATTATTTGCCCATAAATAGCAATTTCCCTGACAAAACTACACATGAATTATATAAGATACTTCATGCTATACCTATATTTCTTTAAGATAACTTTGAGAGAATATGTGAAATGTGAATTTTGAATCTTATGTTTTTAATCAAGATGTTACAATGGTATTTTGCAAAGGTATTCTATAAAACGCTTTGTCTTACGAAAGAACAGTTGGTACAACAATTTGTATCACTTTGGCACTCCACCAGAACGTGTCACATGTTGTAATTATTTGTATGCGCAGTAACTTTACTTCTCAGATTGTCATGCACTTTATTAACAACAAAAAAAAACAAAATAAAGGTGTTTATTTCTTACACTTGCAACACAAGATACATATCTTATTTTTCTCGTGGAAGCAATCTTTCTAAAATGCTATCCTAACATAGTAATGACATGTATTGAGGAGTTTGGGATTGAAATTTCTGATCATAGAAATAAGGTTTTAGAACCGTTGTCAAATGTTTCGATTTTTTTGGTAGGTGGAGCTTGTAACGAGGGATGAAAACATCAAAAATAGGGTGCTATTGTATAAACGTGCACGACTTTTCATTCAGTATTTCCATTTTGATAGATAATTCGACTGCATTGAATGCAATACAACGAACAAAACTGTGAAACCAAGTAACTTGGTTCAAATTGTGTGGGCTACAACCCCAACACTGATATTGACCTTGATGCTAACAATAGTGATCTTGTATGGACCCTCTAAAATATTTTCATTTTTTAACCACAGAAGTAGGAGGGACACAAGTCCCCCATCTGATAAAGAGGGATACATTATTTTGGATTGAAAGGGATAAAATGCTATGCATTTGCAGTTTGCACCAGGGAAGTTCTCGTTGGATCAGATGTCGATTTAGAAATGTCAAGCAAGTACAAATATTTAACCTTGAAGGTAACCCTTTTAAATATTTTGAAGCTATCACTCAGGGAAATATTAAATTTGTAAAATTTACGAAATCTTTATTGTCGAAGAATATTGGAGTAATAATATTTGTTATTATCAGTTTTTCTTTTTGTAAAGAAAAGGACAATATGACTTAGGTTAAGGTCATGCCTTGACTAAAAAGCTTACAGCACCCTAAAAAATCGTAAACATCTAAATATGATACAGTCTCTACAAACGACCATAATTTTCTGCATTTTTGCACATTTTTATTTGTTTTTATCTGAGTTCTACTTTTTGTGACAGAAATGAATTAACAATATGACTTTTGGGTTAGATTCAGGACCAAAAAACTGTTGATACCCTACAAAATCGTAATACCATTTTCATGGTCCCTCCAAATATGATACAATCTCTAGAAATAACGATAATTTTTGTGATTGTTACATAGTGGTACTTTCGACTTCTTCAGCTCCACCTCGATTCCTCATTCTCCTTCAGAACCAATAATCATTTGTCTGTGATTTGGTGTTGATTCTAGATGATATCCATGACGATCTCCAACGGGATCTTAGACCAAACGTCCTCTAACTCTTCGATGAAGACTTCGTAAACCATTATTATCAGCACTAATTTTTCAATTGAGCGAAGTTGAACCCCTTTATGTGGTACCATAAGCTACGTAGAAATTTCGAAATCCTGGCCCATTTACTTCACTGCCAATTTGCTGCAGTAAATATTGCTGAACACGATAATATCTTGGTCTTGGCCATTCAATGCAGTCAACAGCGCAAGAGATAACCAGAAAAACCCCAAGATCCTCCCGCTGGAGATCTGGAAACGTCTCGGGGCCGATTGGAAGCTGCTCAACGAGACCGATAAGGGGCCCTTCGGCGAAGAGGCGAAGCGGCTGCGCGCCGTCCACATAAAGGGGCACCCAGACTACAAGCATCGGCCGCGCCGCAACACGAAGACGCTTCTCAAGAAGGACAAGCACAACTTGGACGCCATCGGCGAGCTGGCCGCCTTCGGCCCGTCGCTGGCCTGGGGCGCCCAAGGGTTGCTTGTCCTCCTTGAGCAGCGTCTTCGTCTTGCTGCGCGGCCGATACTTGTTGTCTGGGTGCTCCTTCATGCGAAGGGCGCGCAGCCGCATCACTTCGTCGATGAAGGGCCACCCCATGGTCTCGTTGACCAGCTTTCTTTCAGCCTCAAGACGCGTCGGGATGTCCAGCATCTTGGCGACCACCTTGGGGCACTTCCAGACCATATGCTCCGCGACACCACGGGTTTCGGTAGTCTCTGAAGTGGTAGCATCAATGAAGGATGTCGATAACGGTGAAGAGGTTAGCAGAGGAGGTTAGCAAAGACTCTGGAACATCAGCTTCGTAGGGTCTTCAGTAAATCCAATAGGTTGGGAAGGAATTCGTGCGGAGATGTCCAGCATGGAAATCCAAATGAAGTTTCTGGGAGCTATTGAATCTTGGCCACGTTCACCATATTTTTCCAAAAATCAAGACTTGGAAGAGGCTTAGAAATTATCAATGTAAACTGGGTTTCTTTAGGTGAACCCCACACCTTTGGTATTTAGAGCTTTATATTATTTTACTGGAGGGATTTTACAATTTCAAGTTTCATATTTCACGCCTCGACCAAAACTGATTCTCTTTCTAGAAATACTTTACAATGTCAATTTCGTTTTCCGCCTACTTGATTTATCGAATAACAATTATTGTATGCTTCTCATAGACAACTTGATAAATATGAGAAACAACAAGATCTTTTCTAATAGTAATTCAGAAAGTATAAAATGTAATTCAGAAGAGTTCAAATACAAATCAGATTAGTGCCACTCTTTGTTAAATAATAATACAGTTTTTGTAGAAAAATTATTGTACAAAACATCAGAATATTGTCATTAAATAGCAGTAATTATCGCCCAGTTTTTAAATACTACTAATACTGCTTTATATTGATATTTTATGAATTTCAAATGACAATTTCTGAATTAAATTTCATGAACAGGAATTACATTTATAGAACTCAAATTAAAACTGATATTTTCTGGATTATTTACAGATTTGAAATTCATTTGATACTTTCTCAATTTCATTTAACAAAACAGAAGTATATTTTTTCTTTTCTGAAATTTAATTAATGGAAAAGGTGTAAATAAAATGTTAAGACATTTATTTTACTTTCATTACATAATAAAATTATATTAATTTACGATGGAAGAAAACCTTGAGCTTGAATAGTCTTTTTTCCTGCATTGCAAGTAAAATTTTCTAAATTTAACAAGGAAGGAATTAATAAACAACTACGAAAATGAAATAGGAGGATAAATACATAATAAATTAATGTAATAAATATATGATAAAGAACGGAAGTTACTTATGACTCGATCTAATATTCAAATTTAACTTTAAAAATTTAATTACATACTATGTTATAATAGAATTATTTATATCTTCTCACGATCTAACCTTCTCTGGATGCATCTGTGTTATGATAATATAAATAACGCGACTTGATTATAAAAGAATGCTTATTTTCACAGTATGACGTTGTATATTTAATTTACTTATTTTTGGCATTCGCTGGTGTCATCTGCAATTCGCGTGTAATTATAAATGAACGTGCATACACAGGTTTCTAAAAGCAGTTCAACTTTCTTCACACTTTTTATCGACTGAATGCTATTTTTGAAGCAAATTTGCATTTCCACAATAGTTGACCCTTTTACTATTCTGCAGTGAATAATGTACACCATGCTGAAATGTATTCTCAATATTTTTCAGAGAACAAAATCTTTATGTTTCAAAAAACAAGTACGCATCAATGATATAGGAATTTTTATGTTGTATCTTTGTGCATGATGATCTCTCACTTTGGGTACGTGAGCCACTTGTGCCCATTGTCTATGAGATCATTGAATGTGATAAGGAAATTCGTATTTAGACACCATTTATCCATTGTTCCTTTTTAAAGCATTGGCGACGAGCTGGTTGGTCTCTTTGTGTCATTTCATTCTGATTTTAATTGAAAAATATTCACTGGATGGCAGTTGGATGAGGCCAATTGCATAAAAATAGCAAGGCTTGATTGCAAATTCATCGGATTTCTGTGCTCGAGTCGACTCTTTCGATTTGGATTGACATTTGCTTCAGTTGGATTCATTTCAATTGTAGCCATTTGTAGCCCCCGAGAAGTGCAATCGATAAAAGCAACCGCTATTTTATTCCTGTTTCCTTTCAATTGATTTATGTCATCCATCATCAAGCAGCCATTATGTGAAAAAGTTGACTCTTAATTCTCCAACGTATGATTTATGTAATCCCTATTTTTAAAACTGTTTTAATTTCTCGTTTACGTGTGATTCTTTTATTAAATATGTTGGCTTTGTTTGCATGTCAAAGACATTTATGCAAATGACAGTTGGGTTGTTATTTAACATTTAGATTATACAATATTTTAATCATATACCTGCTAATAAAGTCTATTTTGTTCTGTATTTTACTAGATGAGAGAATATCATGGTAGCAACTGGATCGAATTGGAATTTATAAGGATATTTCGCGTACGTGTAATAGTTTATTAGGGGTGCAATATTCCAAATAGATAGAAAATCCAATATTATTATTATGATATTAATCATTAGATATACAAATGTTTTTGAAGAAAGTGTGAATTTCTGACGAACATTAAATATTTGTAAACAAAAAAAGCATTTTGTTGAAGTTTTCACACATTTTAATAAGGGATGAAATACATAATCTTGATTTCTCTCACGTGTTAAATAAAATAAGTCGTTGATTTTGCTTGTGGATAATATTAAATTTTAGTCAGTAGCAACATTCCGGTTATTTACGTTTATTCGGTAAGATAAACATTATTTTTTCGGTGTTTTATGGCTTGGGTCAATAAGGCCATGTAATATAATTCTTTGAGGATGATAACAAAATTCAAATTATCTTTTGGTTGACTATAAACTTAAACTTCTGGATTACAGGATTACATGTCAGCATTCTAAAGGAAAAAGATGTTCGTCCCTTATCTTCTTGGATATTTCCGTACCCATTTTTGCACATGGGCAAATTTTCTATTGGTGACCAACCTCCGGTTTTAGTTATCCCTTCAAGATTTAAGATAATTCTTTTCAGTAGGTTTATATTAGGCATCTTACAGCTTTTTAATTGAAAAATAAAAGAGTGTAATTCTTCAGAAATAGATATTATCAGATTTTAATTTATAAAAATCAAAAAGGTTTGCCGAAACCCGGGATTGAACCGGGGACCTTTAGATCTTCAGTCTAACGCTCTCCCAACTGAGCTATTTCGGCTGATATCAAAACTTATTTTCGAGATGATAATATTTGTATTCCATCAAAACTATATAAATTTATCAATTACAGAATTTGCAAAGCTTATAAATTAATATTTTTGCAAAATATTCGATTCCTTGAAAATAATTTATCATAAGTTTAAAGAAGAGAAGTTATCATACAGTTACACTACTTCATGTCCATGGGCAAGACTTTCCAGGCAGGAACAGTTATTGACTTTAGAAAATCCATAAATTATTGATGATAATTAATAATAAACGAATAAATAATGAAATATTCTTCTTATAATATCTTAATACTTATTTCTTTAATCAATAAAACTCATTCAAATATTATATGACATATTTCCATGAAACGGTCATCTTTATTCGCTCTTATTGCTGCTGTATTATTAATTATTTATTATTAAAATAGTTTTAGCATTTATTTTATTTATTGTGAAAGTAACTTCTATTTTCCATCGAAGTTTCTACCGTTCTTGTCTGGTCTTCTTCGATTAGCTTTTGCAGATGAACGTGCTTTTAAAACTGCTTTAATAATATATTAAACAGTATCTTAATGCAAAACTTTATTTTTATTGATTATGTATTTTATAGGCTACATATAATATAAAGAAATATAAAATTAATGTAAGAAATTTTGGTCTTAAATAAAGAAGAAAGAATTTCCAAGGAAATTTTTGACATAAATTAATTCAAAATTTCATATCTTGAATTTGGGTGATTTAACACTCAGGATTAGGATTATGTATAACGAGAGTTGAGAGCATATATTACACACGATTCCCTTTGATTTTGTCTGGTTGCTGATTATAAATCATGTACGGTCTGGCAGAGTATTTAATGAAAGCGTATCCATTTGCTTCTTACAGGACAATGCCGTCTAATTAATTAATTAAATTATAATTTTATAATGCGCCTCGCATAAATTCAATGTGCGATGTGGTCGCAGTGCGCGCACTTACTTCATCGCATGCTTGCAAACATTTTCCAGAGTTCACTTAATCTCGATTGAATAATTGCGAACGCACTGAGGGAATAGTAAAGTTGCTTTTAGCACGTCAGGACGTTATTAAGTAATTGATTGAATATCATCATATTTCTCTTTCGTAAACAGACATAGGTAAACAAACTTAAATATACTATAGTTCCTGTTTTCTAAACACAGTCAATTATTTAACAAATCCAGGTCCTGTATACTTCTTCTCTGGAGTCAGGTGAAAACGGATCAATTACCTTCATCACTTTACTTGATCTGTCCCTTCAACATGTTTCGCCAAAGCACTCGAAGTGATGAAAGTTACTGAAGTGTAACGAAGTAACAAAGTTGCGCGGTAATTTCTCAAATTTGTCTCAAAAATTACCGATGTCATTTTTCATTCAACTTTCTTAATAAATCTCGTGATTCCATTGAAATTAACTTAAATGTATTTTTGTAAATGGTGGTGTGCGAATTTATGATATATTTGCAATTCAGGTAATGCTTTCAAACAAATAAATTCAAATTGAACCAGATGTAAATGACATACATTGTTAATAATGTGTAACAATTTTTCATAAATCCTTTGATGGTCAGAATGTTTTATGCGAATATGTTGCAAATATAATTGCAGTAACTTTGATTGAGAAGGAATAATATCACTAGTAGCAATTTCATTTAAACTATTGTATTTAATAAACATAAAATGAGCTGAAAATTTCATACATAGTTATTGGCTAGTTATGAAATGTTTATTTACTTTTGTATTTTTCAATTGGGTTTACTTATATGATTGTTGATATGTGGTTACAAATAATATAAACACGTTTTAAACTATAAAATAGTTCATTTTAATTAAGCATATTGTTTTATGATACAGTAACTAAATGAATATAATGCAAATGTATATAGTATGAAATTTTCAAAGTTAGGATAGATTCCAAGTTTCATAATTATATAATTGTTATAATTATTGTATGACATAAAAGTATATGAATAATATAAGTATGAACTAGAACAACCTTGGTAATCTATTATTACAATTTCACTGCGAATTTTTAACAATAACAATTATGTATAAACATTACTCAGTGAAAGAATATAAATATACTCTCTTATCAAAAATAGATAGGAAATACTGAAATTTTAAAATTCAAAATAAAATTCCAAATAATAGGAGCATATGATTATTAATAAAGTTGTGATACAAATTAATTAATTACCCCACTATATTCGACTATGAATGATCTGTAATCAACTACCATACAACAACAATAAGAAAAAACTGTTAATTTTTGGCTCTGCATTTATAATTTGTAGCTACCTTACTTGAGATAAGCAATTATGCTGGATAAAATTAGTAAAATTAGTAAAATCTTTTTATAAAGTATATGTTATGCAAAGATTGTTATGAAGATTAAACCTCCACTTTCAAAAGATGCTTCTCCAGGAACAATAGCCACGTGTAAATGCATACAATGGTTTATTTTCATAATTAGCAAAGTTGATGAAGAAATGGAAGAGTAAACCATTGTAAAAACATTACACATTACCTTTATTCAACATGAATTTCTTAAAGTATGACTTTCTTAGAATTAAATGAGTTTGTTTAGGTTGCATTTGTAAAAAGTTTTGTAAGGAAGCATTTCAATGTTGTAAGATTGTCATGTGTGTTACTAAAATCCGCCAGCAAAAAAAGTAATGTACTTTATTCTACAAGTGAAAGAAATGAATAACTTTTATTTAACTTGTGAATAAAATGGATGATAACTTGTGAAATAAAATCCTAGGATTAAATACATTTACCACATCTATTGATTTATACATATATTTTAGTAGAATGAAGGACAATTTCAGAATTTATGAAACTACTTTAACAATTTTTCTTTACAGGAAAGAAAAGAATATTAAATTTCTGGATGATATTTGTAATGAGAGGTGTCCAAATATAGATCAAAAGGGTTCAAACCAAAATAGCACAGCAAAGAGCAGTCAAGCATTTCCGCCTCGTAAAAAATTGTTCTCGCACAAGATTTTATTTCTTGTGCGGTTTGGAAAGATTTACGATGTCAATGTTTTGTATGCTTTATTGGTAAAGGCTATTTTAATTTGACAAAATAATAAAATCCAAACGCGTACTTTTCTATTTATTTTTTAGAACCTTATTATTCGTATATGTTTATTGTTTATACGGGTTCGTCCTTTCTGCAAGGATAAAAAAGTGAACCCGTAGCTATATATTTTTTTTTCGGGCGATAAAACCAATGGGAGGATAAAGTGCATTGGATGATAAGTCCCACCCTAAACTTAATAGAAAAATACTATTTAGTAGATGACTATGGTGGCAACTTGTTTAGGACAATGGCCAAAGAGAAATATTTGTGGATATATTTTCACGTCACATATTCCTCGAGAAGTCATTTATTTGTTATTAATGGGATTCCATGCCATCCTAACTTAGGATAAATCCCTATTGTCGTTGGACGATAGAAAAAGTTTAGTGGCAAATCCAAAGAAAATTGGTAATTGCAAACAATGAAATACATTGAAATCAGCTGAAGTCTGAGAACTGTTTAAGATAATAAAAATGTATAAGATTAATTAGTTAGTGTTTTAATTAAACAATAAATACAACAAGAAGAAACATGTTTGAGACATTAAGAATAATAAATGTTAACCTATTACATTTCAAATTAAAAAGTGCATTAGTTATTACTGATTAGTTCTGTTACAGTTTTCGTTTAAATATTGTTATGGTAAATTCTGGATTATTATATTAATAGTAGGTAGATTGTATATTGTGGTAATTGTCAGAAACTTTTCAATTTTCTAGATACTCAAAAAATGATCACGATTTCTAAAATTGCCCAAAAATTGCAATATGTATATCTGGAAATTTTGAATATTTGGAAAGAGAAGTAACTTCCTCAGGATCAAATATTTTTCTAACATTTGTTTATTAAAAATGAACCATTGGCCAAATAAGTTACGAAACTAATGTATTTATCAAGATGATAATAATTCTACTGCTAGTAGAAATATTCAAGATTTGAATTTGTGAATTACAAACTAAAGAACCAATTTTAGTTGACTTTTGAGGAAAAAAATTATATTTCTTATGACTTCCTTTTATAGTTCAATCTGTATTTACCTTTCCTTGTATCCAAAATCCATGACAAAGGATATATGAAAGCTTATATCCTTAGAAACTGCTTAGGAAGAAAATAGTACTCTACTACTATCTTCTTACTTCATAGTAGAAACAAAATTTCAACTTTTGTAAATAACCTGAAAGCATGTTAAATATTAATCAAAAATGTTCTGGAATGTCCCTGATATTTATTAAAACCTTAAAACAGATAAACTTGAGTATTGAAAAATTTTAAAGTCTTATTATACTCTTTTTTAATTAGGATAACAGAGTTTCAAAAATTGAATTATAAACTAATCATAGTACAATGAATTAATATCTAAATAAATACCAATAAGTAATATAATGGTGCCCATTTTGCCTTTGAACCCAAGTAAACAGTGTTATGCATGAAAATCGAACAAATTGAACTTTATTGCATATTTACTTTAAATCCTCTTTATAGTCAATTTGGAACAACATGACTTTCAATGCTTCCAGCTCAAACATGTCCATTTTGTAGGTATACATTCAATGCGTATATTTCTATTTGGTCAACTAAAGAAATCAAGTTCAAATTTAAAACGACCATCTAAAAGGTCAAGGTTTTCCCCACCTATTTTCATTTCCACCAAAGTTATTTACGCGTTAAATTTGACATTTTTCCACGCACTAATAAATCTCAATAATCCTAGCAATACATTGTGCAAATATCCGATACAATCGCATAAGGGGATAAAAGAAAATGTGTGTTTATCTTCATAAAGTAGGAAAACAGCATAAAAGTGAAATTAGTTTCCTTTCAAGTTTGGTTTGCCGCTATTGCAGTTCAATGATAACGTGGATATGTATTAGGTTTGGCAGGAATTCTCCCCTGTCCAACATTCCATTTGCGGAAAGATGCGAAAGATAGAGGTGTACACGAATAGCTGTATATCTGTATACAATTCGTCCTTGCTCGACGAATGAGATAAAATGCATTACAAGTTGGCACGTCGACAGCTCTATAATAACATCATTATGCATTGATAGCTTTTCACGCTGTTGCACCTCACGTTATATGCTCCACGTTGTCAGAAGTGCTTCAGTTCCTCTTCAATTTTTAGGACGTTTCAATGGCTATCTCGACGAATGCCTGCGGTGTGAATAAGGGAAGCCGGATAATTTCAGAGTGGAAATTTTGATACGTATGTTATGAAAGTCGTTTCCCATCATCCAAGCAAGGATTAACATTAGCTGTATGACATTAACCAGGTTTTAATTCGTCCTGGATACATTACACCAAAAATATCTCCTGTCAAAATAAAATTCTTTCATTTTGTATCACTACAACCATTTTTTCCATTAACCCTTTCAATTCAGAATATTTTCAGCTTTCAAACACGATACAAACACAAAATTCATCCTCCTTTATCATCACAAATGTATTACCTCTGTCATTTACTGGATAAATAATAAATTTGTGAATTTTTCAACATACAATCAGTACATTTTGAAATTATCAAAGTTGTTCAGCTTTCAAAAATCTAAAAACTTGACATCATAATGTGGAGGCTTCACGGATCCAGGATAATAATTATTACTTTATTATGCGCATGCGTATTGTAAATCATGTCTTGAATGTAATTCCCTAGCTCAATAAATTTATTTCAATTCTGATTTTTTTTCACATTCATTGATTATTTTTCCAAATATTTGAAAATTTTTCTCGGCCCTAGTTTCTTAAAACATAAAAAACATCAGATGATAATAAATCATTTGTCAATGCGCTTGCGTAATACAAATCACCCTTATACATTGCATCCCCTAATCCACTCATTCCGTCAACCTTACTTGCCCCTCAAATACAAAATAGTTCATCATTCCGAGCCCTCTTGATTCACATTTGTGTCCAATCTCAACTTGAAGTCATCACATCTTTCATGTCGTCCCTGCAGACGGGTAAGCAACAAACTTTGCTTCTAGACGAACTCCTTATGCTTTAAAAGTTCACGTTCATGAGCTTATTCGTTTTCAAAGTAAAATAGATTTGCCACTTGTTAAACTGAGCTCGTCAATTTAGGTGTTTAATGAAACGATTCACCTAACAATCAGCCTTCATAGAGAGTCAATATCCATCAATAAGTGAAGCTGATTGAATGATTGTTACTGATTCTAGAAGGAAAAATGTTTTTAACCTCAAATTTGGTCCTGAAATTTGACTTCATTACGATGGGGAAATTAAAAAGAAAATGAAGACGTGAAAGAAAGTACGTAAAGCACGGAATGTGGAGATATACCAAGCATAAAATGATATTGTAATAATGTTTATTTATTACAGGGATGTCATTAAAGTTTCCATTGATGATACGTTAACGAACAAAGTAAACTAAACTCATTTTCTACGACAAGAAGAGTATTTGCATTATCTTCTGACGCTCGGGTTGCTTCTGTCTTCCCGGGAGCAACTTCCATAAAACATCAGGAGCTCGGAGACGTTGCAAACACACAAGAAGACCTAAAAAAACGATTAGTACTCCTTTTAAAAATTTCCATTTTAATGAAAGATCCCTTTTCTACGCGCGCTCTTCTCATTGCCCCTCAAGCAAATGTCACGCATGCCCTTCAAAATTGGCAATTCAAATTCCATCATTTCAAATGCGTACTAATGCAAACGTTAAACGTTAATTTCACGCAGACCGCTCTCCCTTGACGATCATCGAAGATGCAGAAGGCATCCACGATTCGCCCAGAGTCATGAAAGCTCATTTCAGCATCAGCCCATTAGCAATAAACATATTTTTAAATCGAAATGTAAACATGCGATCGAATCGCACGTTCATCTCATCAACTCGGGAGCGAATCGAATCGGTGGAAGTTTGTTTCGGCAAAGATGATGTATGCTTGTCGTATCTTCGCATCTACTCCTTGCCCCATTCTGCCTACGATACCCGTCAGTCACCTGGTTCCAATCGCGCGTAATTAATGCGATAAACGAATTTATGGGTCACTTTATCCGTGTCTATTTCAAGCACATAATTTCGCCAAACGCGTGCGAGACGCGTACCTACATGGGAATAGGGACATTTACACTGCGCACATCGAATGTGTTCTTCAAAATGCAAATGAATTGTCTTCGCCATAAAAAGAGCCGGGAATTAATTAGCCTAAGCGCACGGAATTGGCAACAACGTCGCAGCATATAATTTAATTTGTATTTCAAACAGGGCAGAATTTGCTATCGTTTTGGCGAGTGTTTTTCGGCACTCGGGACAAAAAGGTCGACTAAAATTGCATGACTTCGCGCGACTAATTAAATTAGGTAAGACCCTCCTAATTATACTTTAAGAATGATACATGATAACGTGCAGATTGTTTACATTGCATTATTAACTCCTTGTTATTTTTTAGATCAACAACCAAGATACTATAATTCCTATGATTTCTACCTTCAGTCATGTTGAATTCGAAGTGGTCTCTTTCCTGGTTGACCCAAGATTAAACAAACAATGCGAACTGGATGATGTTTGGTCTATGTGCGAAGGTATCTCTCGTGGTTTTGCGATGCCGGGGCACACACGACGCGGCTGTATCCGACGCTCGTTGGAAAGCAACTGGTGGAAATCATGGGTTGGAAGTTGGACGCATGGTTGCGACGCACTGATGAGATCGACAATGTTTCAGACAACTTAATTGGATTCACTCGCTTGCAAATCTTTATCTATTTATTACAATCATTTGTTTCATTACCTCAACTATTCGTCTTGTTTGCACTTGCTTTGTTCCTATTTAATTAAATTGCTAATGAAACAATCGATAACCATGCAACTGAACTGAATGCTAGATGCCAAGTGCATTGAGTGAACGTCCTGCTAATCATCATTACGAGTTAAAATATTATCCTACAACCTACGTACTAAAACGTAAGTGTGCACCGCATTAAATCATTCGAATGTTTAAGATTCCGCAGCATGAAATGGCGTTAGGCAAGACGAAACACTACATTGCGATCATCACTCACTTCCCTGAGTGTATCTTGCAGCTAAGTACAGATTGCAATCAGCAGTCACACTCAATTTCGTTGTCTGTTCATTCTAATTCGCGTCCTCGGGAGCTAAAATTAAATTTCGACATGGTGCGGCAAATTTTCGCGCAACATTTTGAGTGCAAATGCATAATTCACTCATTGTATTCTTCATTCCACATCATTATATCCATTATTGTCATTTCTTTGCATGTGGGAGCTTAAAAGTGTAATATACAATTATTTTTTGTATTTTGTATCAATATTCAGATACAATCACTATTCTTCCTATTATGTTTAAAAATTTAGTATTTTTCTGAATAATTGATATTTCACTATAGGCAACCAAACTGACACAAAATTGGCGCCCATCTTGGCGTTGATCCGGCTGTAGTCATTTTAGGCATGCTGGCTTATTGTTGTTGTTCCGGTTACTGTGTTCAGTTCACTTGCAAGTTAAAAATAATGCATATTTCACGACGAAATCAATCAAATATTGTCATCGATTTGTCCACAAGTATCATGTGAATTTGTTGCTGTTAAACATTGTGTGATAAATAATTCCAAATAACCTGAAATGGCTTCGAAAGCGAAGGTGTCCCTTGACTGGAAGAAGAGGGTGAAGACTGAATACCTAAGACTGCGACAAGTTAAACGCTACAAACGTGCTGATGAAGTGAAAGTGAACTGGAATCAAAACAGAAATAAAATGAATGAATTCCTCGTCGAGGAACAGAAGGCCTGGAGCAAATCCAAGTCACAATGGGTGCCCACTCCAGAGTTACCACCACATGTTCCCTGCATGAAGAAGGCTGAAGTTATCGGAAATGAAGGTATGTGTTGTTATTACTTCATGTGTGCAATCAATACCTTGGTTTATGTTATTTGATAGGTGATATACAAGTTATCCCGATAAAAATCATCAATGCTGTTACACCAATACCAACAATGTACACTTGGGCTCCGATTCAACAAAATTTCATGGTTGAAGATGAAACTGTGTTGCATAATATTCCCTATATGGGTGATGAGATTCTTGACCAAGATGGCACCTTCATTGAAGAACTCATCAAAAATTATGATGGGAAAGTTCATGGTGATAGGGAGTCTGGTTTCATTGATGATCAATTATTTGTGGAGCTTGTACATGCTCTAATGCAGTATCAAGATAAAGACAAGGATACTGACAAGAATATTGATGAAAAGAAGAAGGATGTTAAGGAGAAGAAAGCTGAGGATAATGACAAGAATGATGTAAATGCCAAGCAATTGTTTCCATCATTCATAATTTTCCAAGCAATTGCTACTCAATTCCCTGACAAAGGGCAGGCTGATGAGTTACGTGAAAAGTAAGTAACTATTTCTTTTTTGTCTTTATATTCTCTTATTCAAATCATTTATAGATACATTGAATTGACTGAGAGAATGGACCCAAATGCATTGCCTCCAGAATGTACACCAAATATTGATGGGCCCATAGCTGAATCAGTGCCCAGAGAGCAAACAATGCATTCCTTCCATACATTGTTTTGTCGTCGTTGCTTCAAATATGATTGCTTCCTCCATCGTAAGTATATTTGTTTATTATCTCCAAATTACTCTGCCGTCAAAAACCAATGATATTTTACTGTAATTAAGTCTATTAGTTTTATATTTAGACGTAGCTACAAAATAAGAGTAGCTACACCCTGAATGCAGGTTGTTTACTTTTGTTTTGCTGCCTTTTAGGACAACCAGGTAAAAAATATATCATGAGCTTTCATAATGGTCAAAATCCAAGTTTTTACATGCCATGTTCTTAACTCATGTTTTCATTTTTTATCGTTACCAGTGGCGGCTTGTTTCAAATTAAAATTACGTTTTAAAGTCACTAATTAACTAATTGTTCAAATTTGCATTCTAGTTACTCTTGGCATATTCATTACATTTTCACGAGCCGCCTCTGATTACTATCATTTTATCACCTCGCCTTGAAAATTTCATCGACTTTCATCATTTCATGGAAAGACGACATTAAAAATAGATTAGCGTAATATGGAGGAGTCTCATTAATAATAATTTTCTATCATGATTCATACTTCCATGATATTATCACATCTATGCATTTTTCTATTTTGATTATTGTTTTGCATTAGGTCTGCAAGCTTGTCATCCTGGGCCCAATTTGCAGAAACGACGCGGTCCCAATCTAAAGCCTTGCACTGAATATTGTGGTCCTGACTGCTATTTATTTTTGGTGAGTTTCTAAAAATTATTATTTCAATTATTATATTCTGCACAAAATGTTTTTCCTATGTATTACAAGTTTCCAAGTTTTACAAGTTTAGTATATTCTTAAGCACTTTAATTAGATTCTAGTGATTTTTTTATTCCATTAGACCATTGTCATGATTGTACAGTGTTTGAATGAATTTATTTGGATTGTAGGAAGGAGTGAAAGAAAAACTGGAGGCAAAGGCGAAGCAAGAAGAACGAGATGAACAGGAAAAAGGTAAAGACAAATCTTTACGAAATGCATTCAATCCTAATTTGTCTCAAAAAGCTTATAAGCAAGAATCCGTCGATTCTGGCAACGAAGCAAGTTCTGAGGACTCGAATGACTCCAATAAATACAACAAAGGTAATATCATTGAAATGGAAATGAATGAGACATTCATAAAATTGCTATATACTTAATAATCATTATAGAAGACGCCGCCAACGACGTCTCTACAACAACCGCATTCAGTTTGTTGGGATTAATGGGAAAGGACGATCATTGCGAATGGACTGGTTCGGATCAGAGCTTTTTCCGCGCATTGGTGAAAGTATTTCTCAACAACTACTGTGCTATTGCTCAGATTATGTTGACCAAAACTTGCCAACAGGTATTTTATCCGGTTCATGACGAAACCCCTTATTAAATAGTAATATTGTAGGTGTATCACTTCGCACAAAAAGAAGCGGCTGACTTGCCCACCGAAGATTCGTTTAAAGATTACACCCCTCCAAGAAAGAAGAAGAAGAAGCACAGATTATGGTCGGTGCATTGCCGCAAGATTCAACTGAAGAAGGATTCCAGCAGCAATCACGTCAATAATTTTACACCGTGTGATCATCCTGGCCAGATCTGCGATGCAATGTGTCCCTGTTTTGGAGCTCAAAATTTCTGCGAAAAGTTTTGTCAGTGCAGTTCGGACTGTAAGGGATATCTAACAAGCTTTGCCAATTTTATTTCATAATTAAATGTATTGTTGCTAATTATTTATCTGATGAATAGGTCAAAATCGATTTCCGGGATGCAGATGTAAAGCCCAATGCAACACTAAACAATGTCCGTGTTACTTGGCTGTTCGGGAATGTGATCCGGATTTGTGTCAGACTTGTGGGGCTGATCAATTTGACTTGACAAAAATCACCTGCAAGAATGTCAGCGTACAACGAGGGCAACGTAAGAAATTCAATGAAATTGTATAATAATTTATTAATGTATATTCTATTTGCAGACAAGCATTTATTAATGGCACCATCTGATGTTGCCGGATGGGGAATTTTCCTAAAGGATAGCGCCCAGAAAAACGAATTTATATCGGAATATTGCGGGGAAATTATCTCCCAGGAGGAAGCTGACAGAAGAGGAAAAGTGTACGATAAGTACATGTGCAGTTTCCTGTTCAATCTCAATAATGGTATGCAATTAATACGTTTATTGAAATTTTTTTAATTATTGCGTTCCAGATTTTGTTGTTGACGCAACCAGGAAGGGTAACAAAATTCGCTTTGCTAATCATTCCATTAATCCAAATTGTTATGCTAAAGTAATGATGGTTAACGGCGATCACCGAATTGGCATTTTTGCCAAGCGCGCCATTCAGCCAGGCGAGGAGTTGTTCTTTGATTACAGATATGGTCCAACGGAACAGTTGAAATTTGTTGGCATCGAGAGAGAAATGGAGTTTTTGTAAGTTATCATTTACTTTTTCATTTAAATTCGCACTTTGGGAAAAGTGTTTATGAATTTTGATCCATTACATTTATTTATTTAGCAAACATGCAATTATAAAATTCGATCTTTAAACATTATACATTAAATAACACAACATGCTGTCAAACATGACATTTTCTTACTAAATATATGTTAAACAGTTACATACATATGCGCATATGATAGAGCTTTAGCAGCTTTCTTTCACTCCTTCTGATCAATATCTTGGGCTGGTGACTAATAAATATGCAACTAATGTGCTAATAAAGCTTGTATATTTTGTGAGAGATCTGGCCCCAATTCAGATGCACTCTTTGCAAATTCGGCTGGAAAATCTTGATTCGCCTTTCTTATAAACTCGACCACTGATGGAATAACAGCTAGAACATAGGACGTTTATCATCATATCATAATAAGTTTGAGCTGCAAATTTGTATGCTTACAATCATTTCCCGTCTGCTTGTTGTGGAATACATGCAACACCACTTTAATGACCTGACCTATGCATGAACGAATAACTTCATTTCCTTGTTGATATAATGTAAAAAAGCAATTAATAATGGCTTCATTTTCCTCAAAATCTTGTTTTAGCGGCAAATGTTGCAACAGCACAGGGAACACCTAAAATTTACAAATATTATAATTGTATACTAGATAGAAGCCTTCTGCAATGGTTATTACCTCCGGTATTGGTATTAATGAAGCGTTGGTTATAATTAGTTTTGCTACCGCTCCGCAGATATTATCCATTACACCTGCATGGGATTCCTTTGCCATCATGCCTGATAAGGCTTGAAGAATATCCGTGTAGTACCTTATTTCATAATTAAGGAATACAATTGTTTAGAATTAAATTAACGAATCTTGAGTTGTTTATAAAGGATACGGGAATATGCATGTTTTACCATGAATAACCATCTCTCCCAAACCATAAACTGAATTATTACGGACCTCATCGTTGCTATCTTTTATGCCAGCATACCAGAGCTGCATCAAAGGATTAACGAACTTTTCAACATAAAGCCCAAGAGGTTTCATGCATTCGGCTAAAGTTCCAAAAGCAAATGATCTTTGGCTGGTACTATTCTTATTTTTCTGTAACGTTAAAATTCCAAATTTAAATTTTCTAAAATGAGAATTTTTAAATATACTTACAACTCGGACAGTAAGAAGTTTCAAAACATTCGGGAAATACAAAAGGAATTCGTCAGATGGCAAAGCTTTGCCAAATTTTGGAATTACATCCCCAGCACATTCCAATAACAATTCAGATTGTTCAGAATCACCTGCATCTTCTTGGCCCTCAAGTTCGTCAGCAACATCCTGGTCCTGGCATGTAGTTTTATAAGTTAGAATGTCAATAATACAATTTATAACAGCTTCTTTGTGACCTTCCCCAACAAACATCTCATTACCCAATTCATCCAAAAGATTGCCATACGCCGAAATACATGTGGTTGCAATCTTTTGCTCATCAGCGTGTATCAATTCAGCACATTTTGGGATAAATGATTGTAATGCCTCTTGCAATATTGTAGCATTCTCTGGCGTTTTTGCTTGATACAATGTTATGCAAAATTGCTCCAGGCATAAAACAGCAGCATCGCGAATATCTTCATGCGGATAATCAACCAGTTTAAACACCTCTAAATATGTGCCTTGGATGAATGGTACAAATGCTGTTCCAATATGTTTGCACAATTCAGTCAGGGATAAACAGGCTTGTTCTTTCTCATCATTATACGCGTTTTCAACCATATAGCGGCATTGGGAATCATCACTGCTTTCCGATTCAGTTTCGATATCTTCTTCACCTTGTTCATCGGAGTCGGATGCATACAAGTCAGCACCGTCTTTATCGTCATCATCATAGTGAACCTGAAATAACGTCTGAACAAATTGTCCTGTTATTGAAATTTTCAACTTACACTAATTCCTTCACTACTCTTAATAGATGTGACCATTTGCTCGATGACCTTCGGTAAAACAGGCGCAATATCAGCTTTCATAATATTGGAGAGTGCCGCGAAGACCGCATATAAGCTCTTCCTGACATCAGGATCGTCCGTTTCGTTCAAGATTTTCAATGCAACCTGCAATGTTTCTTGGGCCAATGGTTGAAAATGTTCGCCATCAATATTATCAATAATGCTTGACAAGCATTCCAAAGCATACGATTGTAGCTCAAATAAATCCGAACATGGGTCCGAACTGATGTAGACATTCAAAATCTCAAAAACCTTGGGGAAATAGGGCACCAAATCATTTTTAACTGCGCAAGCCACCGAATCTAAAGTGGTCAGTGCAAGTCGTTTCAACTGGAATGAAAAATTATTCGGGTCTAATCCTAGAAGTAGTCTCTCCATCAATGTTGGTAAATACGGCAACAATTCTCTATCAAGATGCATGCAGAAGGTCTGCAATGCATAGAACATTCTGTCCAGTCCGGGGGGATCGGTTTTGGTTTTCTCCATTTCAGCATAAAGTTGTGTCAAATAATCAAAGAACACTGGCAGCAATTCAGCCGCATATTGACTGATTTCCGGCTGTAAATGTTCCGAAAATTGACCCAGAGCAAAGAATGCAGCGTTTCGTACGACGACATTCTGGTTTCTTATGCCTTCGTAAATGCATTTAAGAAACGCTTCCAAATATCGTTGTCTTATGTGATCAGCGCAGCCTTCTGCTAGCACGGCAAGCGCCAAATAAGCCGCTTTTTGGGCATAAATATCGTTAGTGAGTAGTGATGGTTCTATACGTGCTAAAATCAACGGAACCACCTTTTCTGGAGGAACATTAATAGCGATGATATCCAGGGTCTGTGCTGCAATTGTTGTAGAAGTAAATTGATCGGGATCGCCTTGGAAATATTCTTCATTGATTTCATCATTGGGTTGTTGTGCCATCAATTTCATGATAACATCAATAATCGGCTCAACAAGTTTATTCTTCTGAATAACTTTACTCTTCGATCGAATGAGGCATCCGATAATGCTAATAGCCTTGATTTGAACACTTGCATCAATATTTTCATTGCAAGCCAATGCCAAGCAAGATTCTACTATTAAACGAATATGTGGAACGGCAGCTCCGACTGCATATTCGACAAGATCATCAAAGATCTCGAGCATATCATTGGTTTTTTTATCATCATTTGGGGCAAATTGGCCGATGATTTCGAGCAGGCGAGGCAACAAGCTGTGATAAACATTAATCATCTGAAATATGAATGCATTTAAATGTGATGAATTATTTGAAAACATAAATCTTTACCTGTTGATGTCCTCCAATAACAGATACAATATTTTTCATGGTGATAATTGTATAATAGGCCAAATTTGAACTTTGTTGAGAGAGGCCATGATTAAAGAGTTCAGCCAATATTGTAGCATGTTCCAAATAAGTAATTTTGGAAATTTCAGTCATAATTGAAAGGGTATACATACCCAGCTAAAATTACAAATTACAAGTTATGACTCCATTACATGTGGCTATGAATCATTGAGACAATTAGTCACACTCACTTCTTTGTCAAGTAGATTATCACTGACACACATTTGATGAATGAATTGCAGAATTTCAGGCCATGTATTCTGTGGGAACTCATACTTGGCAAGCAAACCAATAAATTGGGCAATGGCATTCTTGACAAGTTTTTCTTGTTCATTGACAAGAGCTTGTAGCATGCCTTGCTTAATTCTGAAACATATTATTAGCTCCAGGAAATAAGGATTGACCTTTCAATATTCTTACTGAATTCGAGTTTGTGAGTCGACACGAGACCAGTGGTTCCTTTTACCCAGCCTTCTGCGCAGTACAACTGCAGCTGTCTGTCTTATTTGTGGGCTTGTTGAAGACACCAAAATGTCGCATAGTGCCGGCACTGCTTGGACGTTTTTAAATGCCTCCTTTAGCTCCTTGGTCCCCTAAAATGTCCGAATTATTGAATTAATTCGTAGTATATTGGAAAACACGTAAATGACACGTGCCTATTGTAGGTTAATATCAAGTAATTTGTACCTTTTATGGTTTTTTATTAATGACATACCTGTTGTACAACTTTACTATCAGCAACTAACAATTTCTGCAATATTTCTTCCATTGTATCACTTTAAATTCGATGAAAATCAGTCGAACCACACCAAACTAATTAGGCTGCAGAATCTCGATACTTGCCGTTCATTCAACGCGGCTGATTCGCGAAATCCAATTGACTGTTCGGTTTAGTTCGTGTTAGAAATGTTAGGCAACCAACTATACGCATTTATCACACAAATCGCAAAAATCTACGATTTTTTAAAAATCAAATTATTCGCTAATCCCAAAGCTTTAATCAAACATTTGTTAGTAATTATTAGAGTAAATTTGCTTCTAATTGGATTTGGAATCATCATGGAAAACTTGTGGATTTTAATTGAATCGCAAAGTTAAATAATTATGAAAGCAATTTGAAAATTAGAAATAAACAATCAACATAAAAGACAATGCTTTATTCATTTATATGTTGTTTGAAAGACATATATTATGCATTACATGGTTAGTGTATATGGAAATTACATAGTGTGTAGATTTTCATGGAGTGTTGTTTATGTCTTTTTACAATCATAATCTTTCTGATATTAATAATAAAATCATTGTAATTATAAACTTTCTTGTTAAATTTAGGTCCTTCTTCAGGTCAATTCTACAAAATGTAATCATCATTCATATCAATTATGCCTGGCATTTGGCCTTTAATACTTTTAGTGACTAAATAATGAAAATACAGAGAAAAATGGACGCTTAAATATTTGCAATTCTGCAATGCTATAAATCTGAAATCCAACCTATATTCAAGTGCTCTCGTGGACCATTTTGCTTCTTAAACCAAGGCTTCACGCTACTTTCTTTATACGTATATATTAAAGAACGTCCAGTTTTCATACAGCATCATATGTTGCATTACAATTAAACTTGTCCTTTCATTTCCTACTTCGTAGAATTATCATTATATACATGATACATATTCATAGTGAGCTTGATTGCATCAAGCCACATTTAATCTCATCCTAATCCAATTCCTCCTATACATTTCCATTTCATTTTCAACAATAATATAATAATTTCATTTGATATTTATTTAATTATACATCATTTGTCTATGTAGGTATATAAATATTTCTTTCTAAGTAAAAAACATAAATAATAGGCCCAGCCTATATTTGCATGTCTATGTTTCTGTTTGTTTCTCCATTTCTATCATACAGTTTTCGTGCTTTTTGATGTCCTCATCGTTTTCATTGTTTTATTTGGTTCGTTTCTTCGTATTTAAAAATATTCCTCTTTTACAATTCGTAACAATGTTATCCATCTAGTCAATTCTAGCTATATGACTGTTGAATACGATACATCGATCTTTTTGCGTAAACCAACCGCGCTTCAATTCAATTATTGTACAAGCAATAACACAACATTTTGCAATAATCGTTGCTTCGAAACAAGACAACTAATAATACCTTTTTTAATTTAAACAAGAAATCACAGGCTCCAATCATACCGCATACACAAAACATAAACGTAAAGATAACTAATATAAATATTCTAATAGTTTTCATAACACATGAAAATATAAATTAAGGGCACAATTACATAAATATTACATTAGAATTAGATTATAAAAGTGAGCGTTCCAATCTTATTGGACACAGAGATGCGTTGAAAAGTTTATAACTTTAAGAGATATCAATAAAATAGACGATTATCTTAAAGGCTTATAAAACCATTAAAAACAAATTTTAAAAATCGAATAATGTAGATTGTTTATAAATATATATAGTATGTATAGATAGTTGACAAGTTTGGCTCAGCATTTTTGTTTTATAGTGCGTTTAACACTTAATTTCCTTCTTTTGAAGTAAAGGACATTTAAACGTATCTTCCGTTGTGACTTATGTTTGATAAATTAGTTTAAGAACACAATTTGTTACTGCAGTAAATTACTGCTGGTAAAATGTATCTGCAAATCAATTGGTTTGACATTTGGATTGGGTAAAATCAATCCTCATGATTAACGTGTAATACTTAAAATATTACCCTGCTTCGTGGTAGTTTTGCTCAGCTTCTAGAAGGGTGGCTTTTTCCGAAACGAAACATCCGATCTCAGTGGTTTTCAATTGCAATCGTGTGCATAACAATAATAAATATAGATCACATACATGCTTGTTAATATATAATAATAAATCTGGATTCAGATAAAAACGCAGTCTTAGTCGAAAAACGCAGTCCAGCATGCCAACAAATTAATGATGCAGCGATCGCGCTTCTGCTTCTCGGTCTCGCTGCTTCGTCGACTAATAGCGTGTTCATGTCGTTGGCTACTCTTGCAGCTCAAGATCTTCGGCTTCGCAGTGCCCAAGCATCGTCGACGAGACATCTTATGCTCCAGCTCAATGACGCTCTTGTTTTTCGCCTTCTGCTCGATGTAGAACCGAATGTGACGCCATTCCTTCTCCTCGAGGATGCCGCTCTTCGTCGGCCCCTTCAGCAGCCCGACATTGCGCGACATGAACTCCCGTTTGGACATGAGCCCATAGCGCGGGGCGAAGCGCAACTGCCGCAGCACCTCCTGCAGATGGTGCGTGTTCAATGTCATTCGGTTGCATTTCGCAATGCCCCAGTTGCAGACGGCCGCGTAGACGAGCATCTCGTCGGACACCTCCAGCGTGTCGCGCTCGAGGATGTTGAGTATGTCGGTGTAGTTCAGATCGATCATTTCCTTCCGTTTCAGAATGTAGTCCGCATCCTTGTCGATGACTAGCAAGCAGTTGTGCCGCAGGTTGTTGACTAGCTCCAAGACCCAGTCCGTGCCGCGCTGGTTCTCGTTTTCGATTATTGGCGGGGCCGAAGGTTCGAATTCGTTGCGGTTGTTGCTCGGCAATCTGCATTTCGAGAGGTGGCTGTAGATCATGAGCACGGTGTCTTTGTCCAAATGCTCGTCCAGATTCTTGATGCATTCGTTTACCAACGGCATGTTTTGTAGTTGCGTTGCAGTTGAGAGCAATTGCAGGGCTGTTTTGGGCGAATCGATTTGTAGGGGCTCGGCTCGCATCGAACTAAAATGATAACAAATTAGATTAAGTTCAGGTGATAATTGAATACTCGGAACAATAAAACTTTTTTTAAGTATAGTTTGTTTTGTGCGTTGATTACACAAGTTAAGTGTTTCGAATCAAATACTTTTAAAGAGATTTTTATTAATAGGTCGGGGTATGTTCTATCTTGTATTTAGTCATAGATCCGCAACTCAAATTTATTTAATTAAAAAAATTTTTGCTCGGCTCGCATCGAACTAAAATGATAACAGATTAGATTACGTTCAGGTGATAATTGAATACTCGGAACAATAAAACTTTTTTTAAGTATAGTTTGTTTTATGCGTTGATTACACAAGTTTAAGTGTTCTATCTTGTATTTAGTCATAAATCCGCAACACAAATTTGTTTTAATGGAACAAATTTTTGATAAATATTGGCTTCCGAAAATCATATTAATCATCATTTTAACTGAACCTTATAATTTTTTTCTGAAGTTTGTATTATTAGAAATCATAGTTTCTCGGGAGCAATTAATGAAATGATTTTGTGTTACATTTCAACGGTAAATTTTGTTTGACTTGACTTGCGATAAAGTAACTATTTCAAATTAGATTTTTTTATATTCAATTTATTTGCTGAAACAATCTTATACAGTAATCAGCATATTTTTTTAAACAAATCTTCTCAATTTCAGCTGACATCCAAGATTTTGAGAATTAGGAAAACTTTGGAAAATTGCAAAACAATTTTATTTCAGAATTTATTGTATATATTATTATTTAACTATCTTGTAGCTAATGTATATATTTATTCTGTAAACAGATTTTCAAAACCTTTTTTTTAGTTTTTGAGTTATTCATTCTAATGAAATGACGTCTTTGAAAATACTGAAGAAAGTTTAAAGAAAAAAAAAACTTTTTCATATCTCAATGTTTCTTTTCTATCGAATTTAATCAGAGATTTTTTGTAATAATTTTTTTTTCAATTATGATTACCATGAAATTTTCTCTGGATTATGTAAAATTTGGCTGTAACCCAGTGCAGCATTTTGCCCAAAATTTGCGATAAATTAACAATTTCAAATTAGAAATTTTCTTGTATACAATTTACTTACTGAAAGAATCTACAGTAATATGCATATTTTTTAAACAAATCTTCTCAATTTCAACTGACATCCAAGATTTCGAGAATTACGAAAACTTTGGAAAATTGTAAAACAATTTTATTTCAGAATTTAATACATATTTTTGTCCTGCAAACAGATTTTCAAAACCTTTTTTGGTTTTTGGGTTATTCATTTGAATGAAGTGACGTTTTTGAAAGTACGAATTTTGAAGAAAAAAAAACTATTACTTTTCATATCTTATTTTGATTAGATTATTTGTAATAGAATTTTTATATTCTTATACAATAATTTGCATATTTTTTTAAACAAATCTTCTCAATTTCAACTGACACCCAAGATTTCGAGAATCAGGAAAACTTTAGAAAATTGTAAAACAATTTTATGTTAGAATTTAATGTATATATTTATTCTGCAAACAGATTTTCAAAACCTTTTTTGGTTTTTGAGTTACTCATTCGAATGAAGTGACGTCTTCGAAAGTACTGAAGAAAGTGTAAAGAAAAACAATTAGTTTTCCTATCTTAATGTTTTTTTTATTTGAATTTAATCAGAGATTTTTTGTAATGGAATTATTTTTTTTCAATTGTTGATTACCATGAAATTTTCTCAAGATAAAATCAATTTAACTGTAACCTATTACATCATTTTACGCAAAATTATTGATAGAACTTTCATAATATTGAAATACGTTACTCATCAACGATTTATCTAAGTTTACGATTACCTAATTGTTTACTTTATCTCATATCAAAAAGGGTGAATAAATCATGATATCTATGCAATTATATAAACCTATATAATTACTTAAACAGTTTTTATATTAATTATTACTATGTTATGTTAATTAATTCCTATCAATTGCATGCTTTGAAGCAAAATGCAATTATTAGCAAAGGACACTCACATTATTATATTCATATCACTTACAACAATTATTCTTTCCAGACGGATATAATAAACACAAAATCAACATGAAAAGCAAACCTACAGTCGGCACTTTTCTTCTATTTTTATTACAAATACTGAATGTAAAATGAATAAGCATTATTATCACGCGAATCTCTGTTTATTTAAGTTTAAAGTATGCTCAAGATAAAACTAAGTATATATTTGGCCACAATTATGAATAAGGGCTACTGTTAAATTAAGTTCAATACCGTGTGAATAATTCAGTGCGTGAACCAATTCAACAATTGCATTACATATTAATTATTTCATTGCAAGGGATTTATAATATTCCAGGAAATAATTTAAATTTTATGAATAAATTTGATGTATAATTTTTCAGTTACCTGGTGGTTTTAGTTTTACTTGTTGTGACAACCATTGTTCCATGTGAAGAAATCCACAAACTCACTGAGAAATTTACAAAAGACTAACTAGTTCACAAAACAATATTGACTATAACGCGATTTTGTTTTTGTTCAATTTGGCGATGGCGGTTGGAAGTCAGATGCAATAATTAGCAACTTACAAACTGTTAGCAACCGAAACATTGATAATTTCAAACTTATCATCCGCGGATTGCCTACCAGCGTTCGCATTGAATATGAGTCATATCAAACCGACGCCGGTTCGCGAACAAGTGCAACAATTAGCCAGTGTTATTGTTGTTTTCAAGTCTTCGAGCTGCAAGCACCATCGGCAACACGACATTCGATTGTGAATTCGACCAAGGCTTAATCGCATATAAACTATGCCCACCACTACAATCGATGAGTATCCTTTTTGCTTTGCAAATGCGTGGTCACGAGTGGAAGCGATAAATGTACATCTTGTTTGAATATGAGCCTAACATTTGTAGATTAGAGAACTGTTGCGGCTGGCGGATGTAAACGAATTACATATTGCGATAGTGCGCACACATTTGTTTGTGGTTTTCTTCACATATGATGGCTTGTATGTTGTTTTATTCTTGTCCGGATATCGTTCGACTGATAAATTTCGGCCAAACGAGAATGAGTTATGAAGTGCACTCACCCAGTTATATTCCGATATGCTTCCTCCGTCAGCGGATTTCTTTTGATGGTACGTTGTTCCATCATGGGCTCATCTTGTGGATTGTTGCTAACGACCACCATGGTGCATACACGTTTCTGCAATCAAACGAGGAGAGCTCAATGTTGTGATATCTCCCAACTCATTTCTTATCGATGCGCGCTTATCATTTGGTGCGCTACTCTTCTGCAAAAGTGCGTTTGCACATTATTGCAAAACAATGTTGATATAATGGGGTTTACTCACATCATAGTTTCGTTTTTAAATTAACAGTCCTGATAAATATTTCTTGTAAAATTATAGACGATATACAATTAAGTTTAAAATCGGTGTATATTCATTCAATAGATTATGAACTCTGACATTTGACAATCAGTGATAAACGTTGCAAACTTCGAAATTTTGTTTAACAAATTTGCAGTGCGTTATGAGTTTAGGAAACGATAAACAAATCCGTTGAATTTGGATTTTGTCAATAAATAAATAATGCATAATAATTGCGCAATGTATTGATGGAAATGTTAAAATCCGTTAAATAATTATTTTGTGATAAATTTGTCGAAATATTAACGGATATTTAAGAACATATAACGTTCTTAAATGCACAAATGCGTAAAATATATTTTACTCATTACAATTATTAAATATTTACTTAATCAAAAACTACAGTTTTTTAATAAATTTTGTAATATAATAAAATTAATTATAGCGAATGATTTCCAACCCTTGAAATAAATAATATTCAATAAGATTCAATCAATCAATCAATCAAATATTGTTGTGCTAAACAATATTTATATTTAACATTATATTTAATCAATATAATCATATAGATTAAAATTGAATCCAATAGGATTCCAAATGAACTTGTATTTTCGATTAGATGTAATGAAGATATTGAGCAAGAATTGAATAATTACAAAAATAACATGCAGATCTTGAAAAACATTAACATTTATTTAATTTTATTCATCTAGATAGTAATAATTAATAAATGTGCGTTATCCGCTCAATTATCAACGATTCAATAACGAAGTCAAAAGGAAGAAATGCTTGATGGCTTTGTTATCGTCTCGAACTTCCTCACTTACAAGGTAAAAACAATATAACGACTCGCTTTGTTGCCATTATTATTGCAAATTTCAATTTAGTAACCTAGAATAATTAATTACACCTATACTTAATAACAAACAATAACAAACAATTTATTCATTGCCTTTTATGGTAATGTTATTAAATGATTTTTTTTTTCAAAGTTTGGATTTTCTATGATTATAATTCGGAATTTATTACATCTAACAAATGTTATGATTAAAATTTGATCCAATTATATGTTGACAAACGACGTTAATAGAAGCAATGTCAGCAATCTAAATCAATTTCCTTCGAAAACAAACGATTTTATTTTATTAGGTGATGTCGAAATTTATCATCATATCACAACAACATTGGAAGTTGACATGTAAATTATTTAATGAAAATGAAATTTCATAAGATTTTTTTACACAGTCGAGAATTATATGAACCTATTACAAGCTCAATGATTACTTGAACTTGAGCACGCAATTCCTATCAGCCATGAACCAAATTTCGCTTCAAGTGTAGCCAAAATACCCAATTGTCGTTTCAATGCATCCAATTATTATTTAAATGTGCCTGTCGGCATTGTGTACCCGCATTTTTGCCCCCAGTAATTTGTACACATAATTGATTACCATTCTATTAACACAGCAATTAATTTACTCTTTGACTAACTGGTTTAATTCAAAAATCTCGAGACAACTTTATCGAATTGTTGATTTTATTTCAAGTCTTTATATCTTGGATAATTTATTTATTCAATATGATTCAAAGATAGATTATCAATATTGCTGATAATTGTGTAATATAAATATTTAAGTGAAAAAAGTAAATTACAATGTAGTATGAGATATATACTGAAAAGATCACAGGAAAGTGAAATAAGAAAAATCTATAATACACAAAACATGTGTTAATGTACAAAATAGAAATATAAAATAAAAGATAACATAAATGTGAATTACTCAAAAATTAATTTGCGATTTAATTCTTAAGTAAATTGGAAAAGTTTCGCGTATTCAGTTTGAATAACTGTTAGTTTATTTTTTTGATAGTTTTGTTAATAAGTAATCCACCTCTTTCATAAATCCTTTCATGGGAAAAATTAAAAAATACATTTTCAACACAATTTTCTATGTGTAAACTATGTGATAATGATTTAAATAAAAATATAAAGTACACGACATTACATACGTACAAATCCTCAGAAATGAATTTACGAATTAATTCGTAGGCGAATTTGGAAAATTTTTGGAAATTAATTACATATTCAGTTTGTATGATAGTTAATATATGTATTTATATTGTTTTAGATATTTTTGTTAATAAATAATCCACAATCAACCAAATTTTCAACTGTTTGCTAAATGATGTTCTATAATCAATTTTCGCATAATTTCATTTCTTTTCTCAGCTAAACACATTTTATTTTTTTTTGCAATTCTGACGAATATCAACTTGAAATTTACAAATATAATAATAATTCTACAGTCTGTAAATATTTAGCTGTTGTTATAGACTGTTGAGCATCATTGAATCCATATATCTCTAATTAAAATAGATTTTTTAATTATTCTGCTTAATTGGGGCTATCAAGCTGAAAATAAAAAATAGCAAAATAAATGTAGTAGTGATTCTTTTTCAAATATTGTATTTAATTTCCGAGAAAACGACCTTGTTAGCGTTTATTTATTACAATAATTGGGTGAAATGTCCCACATCTCGACAAACATAATCTCTGTACACTTTTATAACAAAGCAAACCATTATTTTTAGCGGGATATTTTTTTGGTTTTGAAGTTGAAGAAAATAAAATTTGTTTAAGCCATGAAGAGATTATTTATTACTTTTTAAATTGGAACAAGTGGAAATGTTAGTGCAGTTGCAAATCTGCTTGCTGTTAGTAGACGTTATTATTTATATAAAAACAGTTTAATTTTTCATTCAAACTTTTCATTTGATATAATATTTATACTTATTTTTCGGTCCTAAAAATTTGTTACCTCTTAGTTGCATTAATCTAAAAAAAAGGGGGAAAACGACACAGGAATCTTGCTGGTAAAAATATTAATAATAATTAATATTTTAGGCACTTTCCGTTATTCACATACATGAAACTGTTTAAAAGATGACATTATCAAGCTCACCTCATGGAAGATGAGAAGATTGATTGCCTCGTCAGCAGTGACCAATAAAAGAAACATATTCCCGAAAACAGTTATAGATGTCCATTTGAAATGAATGGCTGTACTATTTGTCCCATTACAAACAATAAATATATGATTGCAATTTAATCCATTTTCGGGGAAATTCCATGCTTATAGATAAAATACAAATTTGGAAAACTTTCGCAGTTAAAGTGATTAAATGATTGTTTGCCCAATTTCAATCTAACACACATTTTCCTTTGGAATTAAAAAACGGTTCTAATCAACAAGTAGCTAATCTATTTTGTAAACTAATAAGCGCATCTTTATTAGCTCTAATCCCAATTGGAAATTAGATCAAATTCTAGCTTCACTATGACCCAATTTTACTTCTAAATGTATATTCAATTTATCCAAAAGTTATCAAATATTACTACCTATTTGCAACCACATGTATATTCAATTCCTACGCGTACAAACACCGGAAATATTACAGACTCAGAAATTATAAGCATATTTCTCGGAGTCAAGATTTGCGTTTCAACACCCAGTGCGGTTGTGCCAAAATCTACAAATAACCAAACAGAAGCCGCACAAGTGTGTGCAGTGCATTCCGAACCGAAATCAAATCCAAATAAAACCACTGCGACTCAGCCTTCTGTTTACATTTTTCCGAATGGCATGAAGCGCATCGCTGACTTGTTCGCACTCTGCGCCCCAATTTCCATGGGACTGTTCTAAAAATGTTCTAAAAATGTATTGGGAGCGGTCGGTTTTCGCTGATCGCTGATTATCATCGCAAGACATTCATCTATTTGCCTTTAATAAAACGCATCACGCTAAATGCAATCAGAACATAACAATAATCAGGAATAATAGGAATAGATAACATTATGGACAAACACATTTCACATTGCAGACACATACACTGAAAATCTGCCAGATAGAATAAATAAGCGATGTTGTAAATATACGTTTAGGTCAGTGTCCTTCATCAATGCGAATCCATAAGCCGCTTATGCTCACATTTTGCTGAAGGTGGTGGCAATTGCAGGGGCATGAAAACGCGCTGGAAATTCCATGGAAATTCTACGCTCGTCGTATGGATTGTAAATGTAAACGGTGTGTGTACTATAGGCGTGCGTTTCGTGTCCTTGATTTTCTCGTAGTAACTCGTATAAACACCAACGAGAGTATTGATTTTCCACGCGCTTTTCCAAGTAACCAGCCAATCCTTGCAATATCACTTCATTTTTTATGTTAAACAACTTATCTAGATTGATAATTTTTATGTTTATCGTGTGCATATTTGCAATGCTAAATTTGTGTTTGAATGATTTATGAAAATTTGCAAAATAAGTTTTGTAACTAATTGTAAGTTTTTTGTTTGATTATCCATGAAATTCTTAAACACAAGTTTTTTTAGTTCAGAAAAAATAGCCTATTTCAAATTTTTCAGGTATGTATCATTCTTATTGAGTTAACAAATTAATTAATATATAATTATATTTTTTTAATAATTTTGTTGCAGAAAAATAAAATTACTTGTAAAAAAGTTAAGAATTATTTATGTATTTCCTATAATAATAACTAGAAAGTATTTTTCCTTGGAGAAATATCAGAAGTGCATTACAAACAATGAATAATACTTCATTTTTACAAATAGAACTGACATAGTTACTTGAAAATATAAAGCCGACCTAATCAGTATCATTATAGAAGAATTCAAACAACAATTACGCGGAAAATTTTTTCGAGTATTTTAAGAATTCGCCAGAAAATGTGCGCATGTTTATTCTAGCAACATCTTTTGCAAAAAGTGCGCGTATGACTCACAAACATAAAAATGGTTCGACGTATCGCAGTACGCTAAATATATACTTTCTTACTAAACTATCTCAAGTATCATTGATACTTTTTTACTAAATATTTCAAGTATCATTGATACAATTGAAAACTTTTACAAAGTATTAAATTTGACTATATAAAATATGAATAAAACTAAATACAGATCTAACATACGTTTAAAAGCTACCATTTAGAATGCATTGATGTATGTATCATTATTAACTGATGGGTCACACGTGAAGAAGTGGAGGTCGGAGTTTGGTGTGACCTACTTTCGGTGCAAATTCGGTCCGAATATAACCCACACCACTCCAATCGCAAACAGCATCGTTAATATATTCAAAAAAATATTTTCGTGCAATCATTGAGTAGTTTTGGCTGAAAATGAATGCTGCTTGCAATTCACGATCAGTAAAGCGCGTTATAGATATCATAATAAAGCCATATCCCGGAAGGTCATTTGACATTTAGAAAACACCATCCCGGGGATCGGCTGATCGTTTCACCTTTGGCGGAAAAGCGCAAATAACTTACACACCAACAATCAAATCAATATCTATATGCAGCTCACCTCTTGCGCTTCGACCGAATGCGTCCCAAACTTAGCCAACCACTATGCACCAGTGCGTTGGTTCGAAAACAAACATAAAAGGCACTCGCGTATTTTCCCACTGGATGCACCCCGCTCAGGACCAATTCCAGCTAACTTTTACCAATTGTACTATTCGCTAGGTAATTAGATTTAGATTGTGTACCCCTGGTGGCAATCGACCCGGCGGCGGGAAGGAAGTAATCTTCAAGCAAGTTCGCCCGGCTGTGTTTGGAACAAGCCCGACGAAAATCGTCGATCAGCCGTGCAGCGCGATTAGACTCGTTTTGGACGGGAGACAGCAGGGACTGGTGGATACAGCGACGCGCACGCTTTTCCTGCAAGCTGGCACGAAAAGCGCAGGCTCACGAAAGCTCCTCGTTGTTCGAACCAAGCGTCTTGGAACCCGCAGGATAAAGCCAGCTACACATAAACGAACAATGTTATTTTTAGATTTATACATATCAATTAATTCAGTTGCATTGCCACATATCTACATATTTATTTACATATAATAAGTTGCGATTAATAGATTCATAATTATCACCAAATTTCGATACATTTATCATCATAGTAAACGGATACATCAGATCTCAAAAAATCGTTATAATTTGCTATTCGAATTTAAGTTCTAATCAAGTGAAAACCTCAACTAAAAGCTGTTAATCTCTCTAGGAGATTACATAATGGACGATAACCACATGAATACATTAGTAGACATTAATTGTTACACATGCATTGACACAATGGTATAATTGTTGAGTTTCACATTGATTCATTCTACTAGGTGCTTTAATTAATAATGTTCTAGTTCATCTTGGATTTCCGTTACAGTCTTCCCTTTCGTTTCTGGCACCATGAACCAAACGAATGAAGACGCAAAAATTAAAATTAAACCAAACATGTAAAACATATCGCCATCCCCAAACTTTTTGTCTAGTTGCAAGTAGAATTTTGTGATAATAAATGCCAGGAACCAATTGAACGATCCTGAAAGTGAACTAGCAATGCCTTTAATTTCCGGTGAAAATAATTCACCGCAGAGAATCCATGGTATTGGGCCGAAACCCACAGAAAATGCAACAATATACAAGACAAGCAATACAATAGGGAGGAAACTCATTGTCTTAATTGTCTCATCAGGTAATACTTTGTTACTTTTCAAGATGAAGAATGTTGCCAATAAAATCATCGAGATACTCATGAGCATTGCGGAGCAAATCAGAAGAATTCGGCGTCCAAGTTTGTCCACAACAAGAGATGAGGCAAAAGTTGCAGCTACCTGACAAGCACCCACAATTATAGAGCAATAGTGCGGATCCAATTTCACAGCTGCATTCGCAAATATATCGCTTGTATAAAATATGATCGCATTAATGCCTGAAAACTGTTGGAAAAACATAAGTGTTAAAGATATCATAATCGATTTGCGACAAGCCCGACGTTTCAGCGCTCGTATAATGCCAAAATAGTCTTTTGCCTCATGCAAAGACTGTTCAATCTCATTAAGTTCCTCCCCTACATTATAATCTTTACCGCGCAATTTTTCCAATGCAGCCTTTGCTTTATCAAATTTGCCATGTTTTAAGTAATACAATGGGCTCTCTGGTTGGAATGCAAATGTCAGTGCAAATAAAATAAGTTGACCTGCACACACAATGGTGTAATGTGAAGGGGTGAGAAATGCACCAAAAATGTATGCATATAGAACACCAACAGTGACCATAATTTGAAAATAGCTCATCAAATTACCTCGAATATCTTTGTGTGCAATTTCACTTGTGTACATTGGGGCTGCCACACAGCAAGCACCAGTTGCAAGACCTGTTATAAACCTTCCAGCATACAACATTGGCAAATTGCTTGCAAAAATGATAAGCAGCCAGCCCAGTGTAAAAGGGAATAGCAATATTAGTAAGGTGGTTTTTCTTCCAATGAGGTCACAAATAAATCCTGTCGGGATGCATGCCAACAATGCACCAACATTTGTCAAGGAACCTATCCATCCCATCTGATTATCATCGACAGAGATGTTGTTGAAAGAGCCTCCCTCAATGCTTGTTTTTATTGGGGATGTCCATCCCAGGATTATTCCTGCTGCTAGAGCACTCAGTGTTGCAGATATTGCGGCAACATATTGGGGTAGAAACTTGGGCTTTCCAGGATTTGATCTTGAGGCCTTGAATGAGAAGAATGTTTAAAAATTGCGATTAAAATTGTTTGTTTTTACCACAGAATCATAACTCCTAACCTCATTTTGTTGCAAGTGAGTCGTGTTTGCTACGAGGAAATCCGTATCTGGCTCCATTTTCTCAAGAAACTCGCGGAAACAGGGTAATTTTTCGATAGTTTTGTATCGGTATAAAAGTGGGCGATGTTATAATTCACATCACAAACAATAATATTTCCATACACGGTTATGTTGTTAGAAGGTCGAATATCAGGCACGCGCAATTGTTAACTATAGCGAGTCACTGCAAAATAGAATCGATTTTGCCATTTAAAATTGCTTCACTCTGCTATATTAGATAAGGATATGGATAAACAAACGAAATATTGTAATTACAAATTAATTTAATGCTTGTTTTGCCCTGCAAAAACAATTTGATACAGAATAATTTCATATTCTTTATCATTGTAGACTATAATACATAAAATGTACATATCAAACAACAATAATTACAATATTTCATATTAATATCATTTTGTTTCATGATTTTCAAAATACTCTTTTATAGATAATTCTTCAATTGGTGCTGTAATATCAACACTGACCTTTTTTACATCAGGAGCCTTTTTCTAAAATTGGTTAAATCAAATAAGCTAGCCTACAATTTCTGAACATAAATACTTACAAATAGAGATGTCTTCAAGAAATTTTTAAACAGATTTCCATTGTCATTAAGACCAAATTTCTCTTCCATACTTTCAAGTTTTAATTCAATAGCATTAATGTGTGACTTTAAGTGCTCCATCAATTTTTCCAATGCATCAATTCGCTGACACATAATTTGCAGTTGTGGCTGAATATCAATACAATCTGTGAGGGAACCAGTTAATCCAATTGCATTGCAACGTTCTTGTTGAATTAAAAATACCATTGTTTCAAATTCTTCTAATCGCATCAATAGTTCATCAACAGATTGATTTATGGGCTGCAACTGTTGAATTTATATCAATAAATAGTCATATTTTTGAGTTTAAAGACATAATACCTTTGATTCTAAATCAATTTTTACAAATTCAGAATAATCCACACTTGTTGATTCAATCATGACTTAACTCTTTTGAATACTCAGTTCATTCAGAGACAGTTTGTCTCTGCTACATTTATTTTGGTTGATCAGCTGATTCAGAAAGTAAATAATGTCAATCTATTTTGAACCGTAAGATGGGGCAGTTTTAGGGTAATCAATAGGTGATACGTAACCATCATGACTTATTAGGAATCTTTAATGATCTTCATCAGTGTTTTGTTTCAGAGAGTGGCATGGACGTGATAAATATGATATCGAGCAGGGCGAAACCGTGGAGGGAGTAAAATTACTCTTTACTCCCTCGGTGTATAGTCGTACTGCGGAGTTTTGGTTTTATGATCACTTAGCCAAGTTTCAAACCGCGGGAATAAAGTTACACTGTTGGAGGGGGTTGCTGATTGCAAAAATAACCAGGAGAACGGGAATGTTGTGAATGTTGTCTAAAACCACACGGTCAAGCATAAGGTATTGTATAAACATTATTTCTAAATCCAACATGTAAATAAAGTCATCATAATTTTTCCCTTTTAGACTCCTTCACATTTTGATGGAGCGAGCTCTCTATCTGGGCATACACGTAAGGGCTGGGAGGATATGTGGATAGGATCATCTGCTTGTGTGGGCATCTACAGAATTCTTCTATGGTAGAGTAAAACGATTTTATTTGTCTTTCCCATTTCGCCATTTTGATGGAGTCAACTCTGAACTTGGGCAAAAGTTTAAGTGGCAGGGGATATTTTGATAGCATCATCC